>JAEQBH010004433.1:0-247396 GCA_016808115.1 Tetrastigma voinierianum | reverse complement strand
GTCTCATTGCTACATCCTTAAAGGTGAGGTATGATGCAAGAAGGAGCACTAACTTCAGTGGTGTATGTGATCCCCTCATCGATCTATATGCTGTCTGATCCACCTGGTACCCTCACGACTTTGCTGCTCTTCTCAGTAGAGGATCAATCCGATCATCGTACACCGATTTCACTAATCTCGCTTCAACTGTAATCGATTCTTGCAATCTACCCGATATCCTCCGTCCTAGTGCCGCATAAACACCTATTACACAAACCAACACAACAAAGTACACAAACAAGCTCTCGCCAAAAAGGTCAAGAGCACAAAACAAAATCAATCGAAAGAAGCAAAAAATTGCCAAGTAGAGAAAACTGCTAGCTAAAGCAATTGAAATTCAAAAAGGATTAAAGGTCACTCTTACACTTGTAATGTGGATTACAAGTACACATAAATCCAATCATACGAAGCTCACCATCCCCAAGAACAACGCCATTTGATTGCGGCTACGTAGCAATCTTAATCAACAATATTTTGTTTACTTCCTCCTAACGCGTAGTCAAGCTATCGCGCAAAGATAAATGGCTTCAGTGGTCGAACACTGTGGATAGGTTTTCATCCCATGAATGTGATTCATCAATTTGAAAATGGTGAGACTTTTGTTCGATTTTGATCAAGAAAAACAAAGGAGGCTGATTGCTCACTCGGTTAACCTGTTATGGCTTAAAATGAAGTGTGTGAAATGGTAACCTCAAGGCTCGTCACTACTGATAACACGGGCTATTAGTGTCCTGCTATTTCGATTAGAGTAATACCATACATTCAAAGCCCAAACCGGACTATTAGCTATGAAACCTAACCCTAGAATCCAATTCTATTCGAGTCTAATCAAATACTAAGCATTCAATGTCCCAAATACGAAACCCTAGCATTTAACCCCGCTCCCATGGCTTGTAAATGACATCTAAAGAATGTCAAGGCATCTAACATTAAGAATGCAATCAACCCTAAAGCATGGCAAGTGTCACCAAATGAACGTATTATTAAAACGGAATTAAACCCTAGCTCGAAAAATATGGAACCATAAAATGCAAAGACTGTGATTATTTAAAGCATGAGGGACAATCTTGCAGTGTAATTTCAAAACTGCTTAGCAACCCTTCTTCATAAGAGGTCTATTCAAGCATCCTCGAGTTGTCATCCTCAAGGGGTGTGTTCGGGCAAATCGAGAAAAATGAGAGAAAGATGGCAGAGAAGAGAGCAAAAATAAAGACCTAAAATGAAAAGTCATGAAACCTGTATTAATGGAAAAGTTAGGTTACAGTTATAGCGGGGCGTATATACCAACCCTAAGGTGTGAAATGACAAAATTGCATAAAATATGAAATTACAATAGGGGGCTACATGGTAATTTATCAAAACGTAGTCGCTTGGAACTGCAGTACCAAATATAGAGCAAAATGATTACGCAAAGAAATTTCGCTAAGATAAGTTAAAATTTCGTTTATGCTAGCGAAATTCTTTGTTGCCTAGCGAAATTACAAGAGATAGATGAATTTACAAGAGATATGTACCAGAAATTTCTGCTATGAATGCACAGAATTTCAGTTAGTTAATTGCTAAAGTTAGCTTAAATTTCGCTAGCTTAGCTTAAAATTCCTTATAGCGGAAATTTCGCTAGTTTATAAATTTTCGCTATGATTGCGAAATTTTTTGCAATCCCAACAAATTTTCAGAATCATAGCGAAAACTCCCCGGTTTGCTCTCGCTCCCCTCATTGTCACCAGATCACTTCCCGTGACTTTTTATTCATCACTTCATTTTCGACATCTTTCAACTCATCTGACATTTCATCGCCTCGCCTCGTGAAATTACCGAGGATTCTCGCATTCAAAGACCAATAAGAAGCCAAGCTTTCTGTTGACCTAAGTCTCAAGACCCGCAAAACTACCCAAACTATCTCGAAACAACAATCAAGCGCTATGGACATGCACATGACAATCGGGTTTAATTCATATGATTAAGGTTAAAGCACTCCAAAACCCATCTCTCAATAGCTCAAAATGCACTTTTCGGGGCACTAACCAGTTTCCCAGTGGTAATCAATTATGCAATCATAGTCCTTAAACAATTCTAATCCACTCGACACGTCTCAAGTTCAGCCTCCTTGAGTTAACAGATACTTAAGACTCTTATGATCTCAGAAATATTCTACATTTTCACCATATAAGTAATGTCGCCATATTTCTTTCAATGAACACTAACACCGCCAATTTAGGATCATGTAAGTGGGATAATTGATTAAGGCCCAAAAGTGCTATTTCGAGCCCTATTCAAGATAGGCTTCAGTGCTTTTGCGCACTAATCATATCAATTAAGTCAATTGATGTGTGCAGTCCACTTAGCTCACTATATTTCCATTTCGAAGCCTTTTTCGTACTCTCACAAAGCCATGTCTCTAACAATTAGTTCAACTCATGTAAAGATATGTGCCGACGCCGAGGATCTCACAATGATTTCAACCAACAAAAATCGAACCAATGTGAAGTGGATTTTGAAGAAATGGGATGCAAAGGGCAAAGGGATACGTGCAGCGTTGAGCAATGCAATAAGCAAGAGCAACTTTAGGAATTTCACTATGATCGCTAAAATTCTCTCGCTGGGAAAATTCTCACTGGATTGCAAAATTTCTCGCAATCCCAAATGGAATCGAGAATTTTCGCTAGCTAGCGAAATTTCGCTAGCTACGAAAATTTATCGTGCCTAGCTTAAAAATTCCCAATTCTCGCTATCTCGAATAAATTCCTCGCTAGTTGGGGCTAAATTTCGCATAATAATAAATTCAACGAAGGATAATGTAAATTTCACCTCGCTTATTCGTAAAATTTCGTTAGGCTAATAAATTTTCGCTATGCTAGCGAAATCCCCCTACATAGCGAAATTGCCTGTGTTTTTAGAATTTCGATGCCAAACCCACCCCCGCTTGGTGTAATAACATTTTGTACCTTTATGTAAATTTCATATTTTAGGTATTTTCGTAGTTTCACACTTGGGATTTACTATATAAACCCCCACAAACTTGTAACCCTTACAACTTTTCTTCATTTTATAAAGTTTCCTTGCAAATCATCCTTAGTGGTTGCATTTGCTCTCTTCTCTCCTCTTACTTTCATTTTCTAGTCACAACACACCCTTTGAGATGATAACCCAAGGGAGGCTGCCTGCTAAGCCTCATACTAGTTATGAGGGTGGCTAGCTTACTTTGGGGTCATTGCAGCCTCATTCCTATACTTTAAATGATACGACATCGCATTTATGGTTCCAATTTCCCAAACTAGTGGTTTAATGCCATTTAATGCTGTTCCTTCGGGTCAATACTTGCCATGCTTTAGGTTCAGGCTAATGCCTTAAATTCTGGGATGCACTGATATCCTTAGATGCATTTACGAGCCACCGAAATGAGGTTAAATGCCAGTTTTAAACCGAATGACCAATGCTTAGTACTTGGTTCGACTCAACAGAGCTGGTTCTAGTGGTTAGGTTTTATGGTTAAACAAAGATCCTAGCTTATTTCACTTCATAGTCATTCGCCTTAATGCAGGAAATAACCCGAGACAATCTTTAATACCCCATGTTATCGAGCGCTGAAGGGACCCAAGCATTCAAAGTTACCATTTTACACTTCACTTTAAACCACATGCAATATTTACAACATACAACTCCCATCGCTTTTAAATAAAAACCGAAAATCCAAACAAAAGCCTCACCATTTTCCAAACACCGACGCAAATCATTCATGATGAAAACCCATCCCCGTGTTCGACCCCACCGCTACGCCGCAAAGAGCTCGACTACCGGCTAGGAGGAACTAAGGATACAAATATCATGATTCGAATCACCCTACCGTGGCACGGTAATCAGCCACGGATGGTGCCAAAACTACGATGATGAGTCGATGTGCACTTGTAATCCCCATTACAAGTGTAGTGACCTTTAGACCCTTTTTGAATTGCGCTGTCAGAATCGCAAGTTACCACTTTGCAAGATCGTGACCGTTTTTTGTTTCTTACAAATTTCGCTTTGTTTTAACTAACACTGCCCTGGGCAAGAGTGCTGCGGTTCGTCAGATCTCATTTGCGGTAATGTGTTTACGCAAAGACTACATAGAGGGACATCAGTATACCGCAAAGAGTCGGCATACCCGCTGAGCAAGGTTAGAAATCACAGGCCACGTGAGAATACGATCCTACCCGAGGAACAGCAAAGTCAACAAGCACCCCCTATGAATCCAACAGCATATAGGTCGATGAGGGAACACATACACCCTCCTGTAGGAGTGCTCCCTCTCCTCGCATCATACTCTCCAATGAGGATGTAGCAAAACAGACTCACTCTTAGTGCCCTCGTTTCACATTTCATGACAATGAAATCCGTATTCACACATACTGATTTTGAGGAAGAATGCATAACTTTTAAGGAAGGTGTATAATCCGATATGGAGTTGTCGCTCAACCGAAAGCATTCCCCCGACAATGGAGTTATAAGGCCAAAATATGGCTCAATTCACCGGTGCCGAGAACGATTAGAAATCGGGCCGATCTTCGTCGACCTCAAAGAAATTCTTCGCCGCTACAAAGACCAACAAATAAGAGACGTATCTACACCTATCACCGACAATGAGAGTTTTATCGCTGTCGGAAAGATTCATGGATACCATCAAAGGTTGTCCACATCACGGGTTCGACACCGGATGCGAGTGAATCATTTCTATGATGGTATGTCTCCGTACCATGAAGAATTCATTTGAGACCATGTGTGGAGGTAACTTTTTTCGAAAGCAAAAACCCTGATGAGGCTCATGGACTTTTCAATCCATGCGGCGTAAACCTCAGCGTGCGGGATGAACCGAATCCAAGGGAAGTCGAACGATCAAAGCCTTCTGAATCCACCGAGAGGGTGGGGTATTTATGCACTCCTTCCGAAGACACATGATGAAAGCCAAAATCAACACTTTGACTAAGACCTGAGGAGCCGGAATGCGAGAAGCGAAGACGAATGCAAGCAAGAATGAGTTACTCGGTATCTCATCCATGTACCTTGTTTTGATTATCGACAAATACTATCCCTGGGAGCAATCACAAGAGCATGCCCATGTCCAAATCAAAATAAACCACCCATAGATGCTCCATATGGCAACACCTATAACCCTAATCGAGAAATCATCCAACTCGTTACGGAAATAAAACCCCATGCATATGTCCCCTCCAGAGCACACAAGCAGCTAGCCGCTCCACTTCAACACAACAACAAACTCTCTACCCAATATCTTCTCCTGGCTGAAAGCAGCGATTCGAATTTAAGTAAAGTGGTAGCACATTTCAGAGAAGAACAAAAAGGCACCGAATGTCCGTACTAACCAAAAATTCAGGCACCGAGAGCTCTACTCCAACAGAAACTGGACAATATGCACTCTGAGATTTCAAGGTTGTCCAACCAAAGAACAAGTAGGGTTCAAGAAAAGGAAGGTTCCTTTCCCACCACAAGAATAACATAAAGGAGTGCATGAAATAGGCTCAACCAATGATCCAAATGCAAGAATTGATGAAGTAAAGGCAGTGGTGACTTTAAGGAGTGGTAAAGAACTGAGACCAGTAGTCCCACCTCTAGCCAAATCAGCCCCACTAAAGAATGACTCGCCACAAGAAGATCATTCAAGAATGTGAGAAGAGCGAAGAACAATGTACCCCTCCATTCCCAATGTGCTCTCCAAAAGAAAAATTTCTGCTAACCGTAAATGCTGTAGGCTCATAAGAAGTAAAAAGTTAACATTCCTCTCGACATGATCAAATGTCCCCACCTATGCGAAATTCAAGGACTTATGCACTGCAAAGAGGTTTAATGAAAACAAGAAGGCCTTTCCTCGACCGAGCAAGTGAGTGCTAATACTGAGCGCAAGACTCCGGCTGAAATATAAAGACTGGGATGTCCACAACTTCTGCCATTGGAGGCATTAGCGAGAAAGCACCGTTAGACTTAGAGCCAGTGCGAACTCCGCTTCCGCCAGATTCCATGCACAAGCAACTCGCCTGGGTGAACTTAAACCCACGCCCATCACACTGTCACTAGCAAATGGATGTCTATTAAGATACCAAACTATCGAGACGTGTTAATACAAGTGACGTATTCTACTATCCAGCTGGACTTTTGGTCAGATTGGCACTGTAGCCGATGGCAATGGGAACCATCATGTGCCCATCATATCAGGGGACACCATTTCGTCACTCACTCCATAATAAACCCGCCTAATGGGTTATGCAACCCACATTCGGGGAATATGACCTGGGGAACTCCTCACATCTTCATCCGAGTAAAAGACATGCACTCGCAGGAAGATGACTATGAAGAAGTCCTCGTAAGTGATGATGCAATTCTCAAGAATGCTAACGAGCAAAGAAGCGCAAGATGTATTAACCCCAGCCAAGTATCCGAGTGCCTCGAGAACAACAGAACCTCAATCCATGAGCTTAGTACAGGGGTATCGAGGAGAAAAAAATAGGAAATTCTACCTCTATTAACTAGTGAAGAACTGAAGGGAACCTCATCAGCTAGAGTTCTCAAACCCTCCTACCGAGTCACATGCATTTCCGAAGAAAACGGCAATGTCCAACAGGATTTCATCACCGTCGACCACTTCACAAGAGAATAACCGTCGCACCTCTCTAAGAAGAAACAAGCAGCATCAAGTGGAAAATTTCGATTTAAAGGCATAAACCCAAAGAATCAAGACCCATCACATTTACTCAAGAGGAGTCTAAGGTCGTTAGCAAACTTCATGCTGAGGCCGAACCCCCACTATAGAAGTAGTTCGCATTGAAGTCCCGAATCGCTTCCAAGCCTAGACATTTTACCCCATTTCGATAAGACTTAGGTGAGCCAAACTCGGGTGTTTAAGAAGTCGGAGCGACACCGTGGAAAAACAGTGCGGCGAAGAATTTGCTCACCCGCCTCATCACGGCTGGAGAGTGTGCATAGATTATAGGAGGCTCAATGACGTAACAAGAAAAGATCACTCCCGTTGCCATTCACGATCACCGAGAGGGTTTCAGACACCCATTCTATCGCTGATGGGTATTCAGTGGTATTTCCGTGATAGAGATCGCCCCTGCAGGATCAGGAAAGACCACTTTCATCATTCATTCGTACATATGTCATAGAGGATGCCTAGTCTTTGCAACGCCTGTACCACTTTTCGAGATGTATGCTTAGCATGTTCAACATATGTTGAGCGTATAATGGAAGTATATACGGATGACATCACCGTATATGGAGTGCAATTTTGAAGCAATGTTCAATTAACTTGAGGCCATCCCGCAAAGGTGCATAGAGAAGAACTCGTGCTTAATCGAGAAGTGTCATTTTATGGTTAACTAAGGAATTGTACCGGGCACATTATTTCCAGCTAGGAATAAGCTTCATGCAAAGATTTGAACTTATTTCCAAATCACCGTCCCCAATGAATGTAAAAACAAGCAAAGGCACTCGTCATGCAAGCTTCTACGTAAGATTCATTAAAGACTTCCTCAAGATTGCTTAAACCCTCAGACAAGCCCTCCTAGAGAAAGATGCCAAACTTGTTCGAGAAAGAATGCCAGGAGTTTAAGAGACTGAATCCCATTCGACTACTCGCCTCTAATAAGACGAGCACCTAACCTGGCAGCCATTACAATGTGTGATGCTAGTGATCTCATGACATCTGCAAGACTCTACTAAAGAGAAGATGGGAAACCTCATGTAGTTCACATGCAAGCAAAACCTGAATGACGCAGACAAAGGAATTATACTACTACGTATGAATCATTGGGTATGGTCTATGCTTGTATTAAATTTCCTGAAAGCATACTTGGTCGGGTCTCGATATAGTCATTTTTACTTTAATTTCATTCGCTTTGAAATATCTCATGACCAAGAAAAATGCGAAAGCAAGGCTCATCCGATGGGTTCTTTACTGAGTTTAACTTGCAAATTAAAGACAAGAAGTGGGTAGAGAATGGAGCGGTGATCATCTTTCAAGGTTAACAATAAATTTCATGACACTCATAAATTTCACCCATCACTATAGTTCCCTAAAGAACTCTTAATGCAAACTGAAAGCTCCCCGGGTATGCTCACATTGCCAATTTCCGCTACGTGGGAAATCCCATCGAGTGGAAAGAACAGGATAAAAGGTATTTCTTTTGCTAAGATCCATTCCTATTATCGGGAAGAACCCTTCTTGTTCCCAACATCAGGCAGATCAAATAATCGTGAAGTGCGTGCCTCGAGAAGGAGCGCTAGGAATTCGAGCCAATGCCATGAGAGTGCTCGGTGGGTGGCTATTTTGCTTCCTAGAAGACAACAATGAAGGTGTCATAGCCTGTTTCTACCGGCCTTCCTCATTCAAGGAAGCACACCAAATGTGCCGTATGTGATAGATGCCAAAGACTGAAGTTGTCTCGCCAAGCATGATGCCCTCTTGAACCCAATTTTAGTAGTCGAGCTTTGGTCTGGCGGGGCATCGATTTCATGGGACCTTTCCCCATGTCGATGGTCATACGCATTTTCAGCGGGGGTGTACTATGTCCGCTGGCCGAGGCAACCCTCAGAAACCAATGCACCACAGAGTGGTACTTAAATTCTGAAAGCAAACATTTTTTCCAGTTCTGGGAAAGTTAAAGGCCATTATTAACGATGGAGGTTCACATTTATGCAACAAACTCGAAAACCTCACGGCTAAATATGGTGTGAAACACGTATAGCCACCCCCTTACCATCCTCAAACAAGTTGGTCAAGCGGAACTTGCTAACAGGGAGATTAAGACCATTCCTCGATGAAGGTGGTAAATAGCAATTAAAAGACTGTCCATCAAACTCGTCGATTCACCGGGCCTACAGTAATGCCTTTCACAATCCTCGAATGTCCCTCATCTGGCCGGGTCTATGGTAAAGCGTGTCACCTTCCAAATGAGATCGAACATAAAGGTAATGCGGCAATTAAAAGCTAAATGAATCTTGCAGTGGCCTGAGTCAAGATATTCTCGACCTCAATGTGAGTTGGAAGAAATACGAATGATGCCTATTCAATCAAGATCGCAAAGGAGATCAAGAAATGGTACGACCAAATGATAATCGGGAAGAATTTCAGCGAGGGGACCAAGTCCTTCTGTATGACTCCAAACTTCATCTATTTCGCAAGCCTGTCACGATGGATCGTCCATTCATCGCTCGCACAGCATACCCCAATGGTTAAGTGGACCTAATGCAGATTCAAAATGATGATAGGTGATCAAAGTCACGGACAAAGGTGAAGCCCTATGTTTTGCAACATCGTCAGAGAGGAAATTCTCCTCGCCAACCTCCTCAGTCCTACAATTAATATCGCTGCGGTGGCTAACATCGTTCCTGAAGCAAACATCGCTCTCATTGTTTAGTTTCGATTAAATTTCCTTCGTTTAAAAATTTATGGTAAAGAATCGTGAGCTCGACATTCGATTTCTTTGTGGCAACCGCAGAATACTTTTCAACAAATGGAAATGCCTCTCTTCTCCAACCATCATGATCGAGGTGCACAATCCCATCCATTAAGCCAGATTCCATGCTAAACCAGTTAAAAGTAACTTTCATATTATTAGAATTCAGTTTTACTGGTGATACAGATCTCGCAGCGCCGCCTTCATTTTCTTTAACTTTAAATCACTTCGTGCCCCACTTCAGATATCTACTTTCATTTTCAATCGAACAATCGAATCGGGCTTTTAATCAAGAACGAAACTGTTTGTTACCTTAATGCCAGGATAATTCCACATGATTCGCTGGGTCCATCGTTTTAGCGCTTTCAACCTTGAATATCCCCTCAGCATTCACACCGCACACCACGTGATTTGCACCAATAGTCGCGGAAATTATGTACCGTCGCCTTGCAGTGCTCTAGCCTTTAGACATGTCAGACTAATCTATAATAAAAGCATTTGTTACCCATATGAAGTTAATTAACGTAGCCTTCCAAAAGGAAAAGAAAAAGCAAAGAAAAAGAAAAGAAGAAAAGAAAATAAAAGCCGCGGACACTGGCTTCTCAAAACCCAACACGCCCGAGGGGTATACGGCGAAGCCTTTAAACCCGATGCCCTAAACCTTGATCGTCGGGAGCCATCGACTTAAGCATGGTTCGCTATACGGGTAATGCGGGTAGAGTTTACCGCCATTGCTGTGCGACTCCCAAGCCATTCCGAAGTCCTGGTGAAGCTCGCAGAGTTCAAGGGGTCATGATCCTTTGCCGATGCCCTAAACCCACCTGTCAGGAGTCACTCCAGGACCCGCCATAACTAATTTCGCGAAGACGAGTTTCAAGATTTCACCTACACAACAAACATGGAAGAAATAAGTGTAGCTAATCCCATTTAGGTCAAGCCAATGTACTAAGGCCATGTTTAGCTAGGTCGGGGGGGAAGAAATAATTTTACACTTTATTGGCTCAACTGCTACATTAGGAACAATTAGATTTCGTGGAAATTGTAAATGGATTGATCCGATGTCGACCTAAACTCGTTTTATACGTTTCTATTCTCTCATGCCTAAGCTAATGTGGTGTAAATCGTCTATATTTTAAAGGTAATGTTTATTCAGACATACACTCTTTTGAACCATATATACTGCAAAATCACTCGCATGCATCCCATTATCTTTAAGACGCTTAAGGACTAAAGAACGTGTTTGGCCGGGGGTGTGATTGAAGGCCCAAAAAGTGCTATTCGAGCCCTATTCAAGATGTTTTTATCGCTACAAGCACTAATCATATCAATTAAGCCACCTGATGTGTGCAGTCCACTTAGTTTCACTAATTCCATTTCGAGTTTGTTTTTGGTACTTCAGCCTTTCGCCTCACCAATTACCTAACTATGTAAAGACATATATGCCGATCATTGGTGATCACAACGATTTCAACCAATAAAATTGAACCAATGTGAAGTGGATTTGAAG
Source organism: Tetrastigma voinierianum (assembly GCA_016808115.1). Lineage (NCBI taxonomy): Eukaryota > Viridiplantae > Streptophyta > Magnoliopsida > Vitales > Vitaceae > Tetrastigma > Tetrastigma voinierianum. Next base: position 236,404 of record JAEQBH010004433.1, on the reverse strand, counting down.
GAAAATGGGATGCAAAGTGGGCAAAAGGAGGGATGCGCTGAGCAATGCTGAAGCAGAGCAATCTCAGAATTCCCCGCCATGATTGCGAAAATACCTTCCATCGATCGCGAAAATTCTCGCGAATCATGCTTGGAAATTTCGCAATCCTTAGCGAAACAGAATTCGCTTAGGTTACCAGCACTCGCACCTAGCTAAATTTATTCGCGCCCATAAAACTCCCACTCGCTTATCTCACACAAATTCCTCAAGAAAATAGCAAAATCTCCAACAATGAATTGTCAGTCGATACCGAAATTTCACTCGCTTATCTTCGTAGAATTAGGCTAGCAAAATTTCGTCAGCGCGAACCCCTCGTGATACAAATTGTCGCCCCGTGTTTTTGGAATTTTGATGCCAAACCCACTCCCCATGGTGTGTATTACCATTTTAAATTTTTATGTAATTTCATATTTTAGGTATTTTGGTAGTTTCACACTGTGGGATGTACTATATAAACCCCCACAAACTTGTAACCCTAAGAAATTTTTCATTTTATAAAGTTTCCTACTAACTTCATTTTTGTGGTTGCATTCGCTTCTCTCTCTCTCCCTCTTTCTTTTCATTTTCTAGTCGCAAACACACCCCTCGAGGGACGACAACTCATGATGCTTCGCTGGGCTTCATAAATTTTGAAGAGGAGGGTGGCGTCTGGCTTTGTGGTCGCTGCAGTTGTCCTCATGCTTTAAATGATGTGACACGGTGATTTATGGTTCCATACCTTCCAAATCCAGGTTTAATGCCATTTAATGTTGTTCCTTCGTCATTATCACATGTTTTAGTAACGCAGACGCTTAATGCCAGATGCACCGACATATCCTTTTGCATGCCATTTACTTGTTAACAAATGAGGTTAAATGCTGTGTGGTTTTAAACCCGAATGGGACTTTGAATGCTTAGTACTCTAGTTCTGACTCAAATGAGCGGTTCTAGGTTAGGTTTTGCGGTTAAACAAAGATCCTGGCTTTGGTTTCGACTATGTACGCTCGCCTCTAATGAGGTGAAATAACCCGAGGACACCCTTTAATACCCCCATGTTATCGAGCTAGTTGGACCCAAGCCTTCAAAGTTACCATTTCACACTTCACTCAAACCATTACAGCTTATTCAAAGGAACATACAACCCCACTATTTTTAACAAAACTGGGGTAATCCAAAACAAAAGCCTCACCATTTTCCAAACACTGATGCAAATCAACTATAGGATGAAACTCATCCCCGTGTTCGACCTCAGACTCGCGATGCTACAAGAATACTAACAAGTAAAGAGGAGGAACTAAGGATACAAATATTGCTTATCTCAATCACCCTACCGCGGGCACGAATCAATTCCTCGCCATGTGGTCTCATTTTGTCTGGAGGCATATGCCACTACTTTCCACCATCAATACACATCCCACACCAACTTGGGCTTTGAAGCATCACTATTCATGGCATACTCTCTACACGAAGTAGGCTGAGTTAACACTGGTGCTTTAACCAGTATTTTTTTTTTAATTGATCAAAACTTAACTGACATTTCCCACTCAAACTTCACCCCTTTCCGGAGTAACTTAGTGAGTGAAGATGTTATGACGGAAAATCCTTTTACAAACCGTTGGTAATATACAGCTAAACCCAAGAAACTTCTCACCTTTGTTACATTTCGAGGTGATTTCCAATTCACAATCGCTTCAATTTTCGCAGGGTTCACTCTAATACCCTCTACAGACACAATATGGCCTAGAAATGACACTTTCTTGAGCCAAAAATCACATTTACTTAATTTTGCAAACGATTTTTTCTTTCTCAGGATTTGCAACACTATCCTCAAATGCTATTCATGTTCTTGTGCATCCTTAGAATACACCAAGATGTCATCTATGAATACCACTACAAACTGATCCAAATAAGGGTAGAATACCCTATTCATCAAGTCCATGAATGTGGCCGGTGCATTAGTCAACCCAAATGGCATTACTAAAAACTCATAATGACCATATCGAGTTCTAAAGGCTATTTTCGAGACATCAACATCTTTCACCCGAAGTTGATAATATCCCGATCACAAGTCTATCTTTGAAAAGACACTCGCTTCTTTCCGTTGGTCGAAAAGATCTTCCATTCTCAGCAATGGATATTTATTCTTTACTGTTACCTTATTTATTTGTCAATAGTCAATGCACATCTGGAGAGTGCCATCTTTCTTTTGGACAAAAAAAACTGGCGCACCCCAGGGCGAAACACTAGGTCGGATGAATCCCTTGTCCAATAGCTCTTATAGTTGAGTCTTTAACTCTTTTAGTTCAGTTGGAGCCATACAGTAGGGTGCCCTAGAAATAGGAACTGTTCCAAGTAGAATTTCAATAACCAAGTCTACTTCTCTCTCGGGTGGTAAACCCGGTAATTCCTTGGGAAACACATAAGGGAATTCCTTTATCACTGGAATATTTTCTAGATTTACCTGTCCTCTCTTGGAGTCAAGTACCAAATCCAAAAAGGCTTCACAACCTTTTCTAAGAAAACATTGGGCTTGCATAGCTGAAATTACATTTGACACTTATTCAAATTGGATACCATATAGTTTCTAATAGGTTAGAACATTTAAGCAATATTATTTTCTTTATCATAATCTTCAATTATACCGATGTTCGATAACCAATCCATCCATAAAATCAAATTAAACTCATGAAAAGGCAAAGCAATCAAATCAACTCCAAAACTCTCTATCATGAACCTTTGGGCCAATTATTATATATATTCGTCGACTCTAACACTATGCCCTGTGAGGATTGCACATGCATGTCATATGCAAAGGGTTATACTAATGGCAATTTATCACCACTAGTTCAATGCATATATAACAATGTGTAGAACCCGGATCTACCAAAGCATGCATGTCATTCTCAGAAGAGTGAAATTACCCGCTGATAACCCCCGATGCATCCCGATCTTCACGAAGCTCCTCATAACATGTTTGGTGACTTATCGAAGTGAGCGGTAAAAGCTGGTAAAAATGTGCGCACTTCGTGCGCACAAGTATACTCCGAGTTCACGCGCAATGTAGCAGAGTCAAGTGTCGTTCTAATCGAAAAAGCATGCTAAGTAATCGATTTAGTTGACCTAGACAATATTCGATCTAAATTTTGTATCGAATTATGAATAAATTAACTAAATTAAAGAAAGCCTAATATTAGAGTTCACTTAAGGTAATGATGGGAAACCTAAGGTTTTGAGTTTCAATTTCCACCACACATGATGGATTTTAACTCGATAGTGCATTTATTTAATATACCTGCATGATTTCTCAAGTACGGTCGATCATGTCTACAAGATATTCTCTCTCAAGATATAAATGCCTCATCTCACAAGGTATTACATCTCCCATAACCTCGACTGAGTCGCATGAATGTGTAGCACCCTAGTGCTACACTCCCTGAATGTGATATCTCTATTCCCGATTGACCAAGTGTTGCTTACCCATGTCCCTACGAGTTATCATCTCATATCAAAATTCTAGCATTACTGCGCTATAATCGTGTCAAAGAATGACATGTGATTGAATCAGGAGTAAACAACCATAGAAATTATATCAATATTAAATAAAAACACAATTAAAGTATTAATCCATAATTTATATGCTAGTGGTTGACAAACCCTAGAGAGAAAAGTTAGTTCATAGTGATTTTCTAATACAAACTAAAAGATTTCCTTTGGAAGATCACACGACTAGAGAAAGAAATACAAAAGAAGTAGTTCACGATCTTCCTAATCCGGTCTCACCAATATCTCTATCCATCTCTCCATCTCATTTCACTCCAACCCTCGGTCCTCGCCCCGAAATTGCCCTTTTGAGGTTCCTAACCTCAAAGCCCATCAATGGCCTTAAAATCATAACTTTTAGCCCCGCTTTGAATGGGGAGATCTCGCCACGCCGCGGCGAAGGAGCTTTATCGTGGTAACCGAGGCAAACCATTCGACATCTGTGTTCACCGTGGCGAGACTCCTTCTCGTTGTTGTGGAAGCACCATGCCAGAAGGTGGGTCTCTCGCTTACGCGTGAATCGAGACAATCACAGACCTCACAGATTCTCTTCTTTGGTCATTTCTTCATCTGTTAGCTTCCTTTATTCCAACATCGCTAATGCTCTATAAAACACTGCAAGATAGTGGGATTGCACACGTTGAATATGAATGTGAATCACGCAAGCTTCAGCCATTATAAAAACACATAGAACAGGACCAGAATATATGCATGGATCCATTCCAATCAACACCTTAAACTTAGCTTCTTGGTTGTCCTCAAGTAAGAACATACTCTAACAAAGGCACGCAAGGATAAAGTGTAACTAACACCGCGATATGTCTAAGACACATGGATACCGCTAGAAGGTCAACAAGAACCAAGAAAGATCCAAGGATTACCCTCGAATGTTCAACTTAAGAATCAAGACTCAGTCATTTCTATGACCAAGTAGTCAACCCTCTATTTAGCGCTCCACTTTTCCCAAGGTGTTCAAGTGCTAAAGCAGATCTCCAATGCAAGACTCCCAAACTTGAATCTAACTCGCCATTCGGGAATTAGCCTTAACACGTATGATGAGAATCCACTAATTTATTCACTCTTGAATTACTCCTAAGGAATTAACCTTATTTCTCAAACTCGAAGAGTAATTAAAGCAAGAGGTTTTTAGGTGAGGGTCTCAGAATCTGGATCTATCAGACTCCCCACCGCGTGTTAAGGGCATCTGGCATCCGCCTCCTAGAATCCTCACCCCGAACACTCAACCAAAACCTCGAGGTCCTATAGGCTGCTGGAGATCATCCATCCCTCTGTCCCATGTAGTAGGCAAAGTGGAAGTCAATGGCCCCGCCGCTGGCTCAAGGCATTAAGCTTTGAAAAGCCCTCTGACTTCGGGCCTCCGGATTCCGATTCATGATCCACTTATTATTATTATTATTATATATCTTCATTTTTTTTAATATTTGGGGCTTAAAGGCGATCCTCTTTTTTCTAAGGTGTCCCATCACTTAGGTGTTTAACTTCCTAAGGTTCAGAGAACTCAGCATGGTGAGTCCTGGAGCTAAAGCACAATTTCGTAGATCACAGTGTGTGTGCATGATGCTCAATTCAAGAACTGATTTCGAGATCTAAAAGGCCAGATAGGTTATTCTCGACTTTATACAACGCAGAATTCCAATTGTCAAACAAATTTGAGTTCCCTATTTCATTGAAAACAAAGCTTTCTCGCGATTACTATGACTTCAAGCCAGAATCGTTTCGCCTCAACTAGAGCCGAGAACAATTAAAAACCAAATATGAAGTCACCATATCATAATATTTCCAAATGAAAATATGTTAGTACATGTGGATAAGGCTCTATTCTTTAAACATGCTAAAACACACAAAAACAAACCAAAATGAACCAAAATAGCCGAAAACCCATATAACATGCAAAGATAAAATAAAAATAAAAATACAATCAAAATAAAACAAAATAACTCTAAACCTACTCCATATACTCCACACATATACTCCCCCAAACTTAAACAGACAAGGTCCTCATCGACAAAAAGAAAGAAAACAGAGGCCAAGAGATATGTCCCGCAGAATCACCGCTGCAGGCGGCTGGTGGTGTGTGGAAGAGAGAGGAGATGAGCCAATTTTCTATGTGATAAGGCCGCCTAACGGTCGCCTCAAGTTCATGGCGTCCATGTCATGACTTAGGCAACCTAAGCAGCCCTAAGTGACTCATCCCACAGCTAAACCGCGTGGTAAGCGTATGAATCTGGTCGCCGAGGGACTGAGTCGAACTGGAGGGGACCCTTGTGGTCGCCCGCACTAGTGGGCCGCCGCAAAGATCCTTATCTCCGCCTCCTTCTCTAAATCGCCTGCCTCGAATCCGCCTCGCGCCTAAGATGGGTAGCGCTCGCCGCACTTGCTCCTCGCAGTCCAACATCAGGATCTCTACTGGCCAAAGACAAATTGGTAATGATAGCAAGTGTATTTGTGTATTTCTGCATCTCTCCTCGGGGTCACCCAATCAACCCTACGACGACCCACGTCAAACTGAACCCCTGTTACGGGCGCATGTGAGGGATCGCCTGTCCTTCATAAATTTTACTTCCAAATGCAGGTAGGCTTGATTTTAACACATAAAAATTGCGCCTGCACTCGCCACTAAGTAGGAGGAGTGCATCCGAAAAGTGGTGAAATCACCGATGGTTGAAGGCTCCACACGCCCGGGCCGTGAGTGAGCTCCCCGCATCGGGCGCCATACCGTGGTCGCAAATAACGCCCTATACTCGTCAAGCCATCCATCAAAGCAGATCCACATGTTCTAGGCACCAAACTCGACCCACTTGCCCCGGACCAAGACGATGGTGCTGACCTTGAAAGGAAGATCGAGGAACCCCAAGACTAACAGTAATACTCCAAGAACAGAGATGACATAGTGTCTCGCCATCCGCGCTCTAATTTTGGTGAAGCGAAGAATGCATTGTATGAAACTCCGCGTTCGATCTAACGAGCGATTGAATACGACGCGATAGATCCGCTTGCCTCCCGATTCGAATCGATGATCTTCTAGAGGGGTGGTACGCCCCGAGCCGGAGCTCTGACACGCTGCTTCGCACTGGAGGTGCATCCCAGTGAGTTCACGGAGATCAACTCCATAAAGGTGATCTCAAAAACAACATGAAAAATTACGCGGTGAGAAAATGATCTACCAAGACGGTATTTATAGGCTCAAAATATTCGCCGCTTGTCACGGCGAGCTCTACGCAAAGAACGGCTGTTGTCTACGTAGCCAAGGTAGAGATCTTCGTCACGTGATACCCTAAAGCTGGCAGGCTACGCATCGACGAAGGGTTCTCCGTCGATGTGTACGTAGCTGCATGTAAAGTAAAATTGTATGTCATACGCAGGCGTAGAGTTCAACCTGCTACGTACTAGAAAGTTTGAAACAAGGTTTTTCTATATTTTTTTAAAACACAAATTTGGCCCTCTAACATGTAAATCCCTTAGTGGTTGTGCTTTCACCCTTTGGTATCCCTGAAAAACTCACAAACACATTAAAAACAAATAAAAGCAGGAATTCTAAAACAAAAATTATACCGAAAAGTAATTGAATGTATAAAAATACTCTAGCTTGACATTTCGAGAACGCATAACATTCATAGCTGAAAAATAATTTGCTCGTTGCGACCTTTCGTACTTTCCTCGGCCCTACTCCAAGTGTGCCAGATGGTGTTCTCATGTATTACTAATTTCTACCACTTCTCAATGTGAAAGCTTTAACGTGCTCATTACCTTCTCGTTCCTGATTCAATTCCTCCCAGCTGTTAGGTAATGATCCATGCTGGGTTCCTCGCCAACAATGTGGCCATTTGGTCTATTTGCACTTCCAAAAGTTTCGTAAAGGGGCCTTGATCTCCTCGTTACTGACGACTCGGGTTCTCAGAGTCGCCGAGCCCCATTTTGAATGTGGCCTTATTCTCATTCATATCAGGCAATGGGAAGTCATCATATGTGCCAAGGCTTCTTCCAACCACTTTCTTCTCGTGTGGCGCCGTCATGGTGGAATTTGATTCCGGTCGTCTTCAGCCAAGGGCCTAATTCGGTTTAATTATTCTGCCATCGCCTCCAACCCCCCGTCCCGATTCCATTCCATTCCGATTATGGTACTGCTCGATATGTATTACCTCCATACTATCCTTGTTGCTGTTGTTGATTCTGCTGATTCACATATTGTGCTTGCGCTAATGTCATCTGTCCTGACTAACAATCCATAGTACTGTGTTGCCCTCCACAAGACTCATAGATCTCCCAAGGATTATTATTTAATAGCATTCACTGTACTTAGCTGCTTCTGTAGTTGTAGCTGTTTAGTTAACTGTGTTACATGGTTTACTAAATTACTGAGAACTTCAGGTTCCGCTCCTCGATCTGCTACACGCAGGTGTATCTAATCAACAAAAATTTATATCCTAAATCCTACCTGGCCGGGTAGCGAAAGCTACCGCAGATAAAACGCTCTGTGGCCGAACACGGATGGGTTTTCTTCGCACAAATTGATTTGCAATGATTCAAAATGGTGAATTTCATTGATTTTAAGGTTTGATGAAAATAGTGGATTTTGGTAAAAATATGGTGTATGGTTACAGTTAAAAATAAAATGAAAGAAAAATAAGAAAGAACTCCTCAAGCATTAGGCTACCTGTCTGAGGTCCTAAGGCAACCGAGAGGTCCCTGTTCATTTCCTCTGCTGGGGAGGATGACCTATACTATTTCCGAACCTAGATCTTCATTTATCTTTAAAAACTAAACCTTAAAATTATTATACTTTGAAAAGCAAATACACAGAGCATAAATGTTCCTTTCATAGTTGAATACTGGTCCCCTAATCTACCCTACAAAGTTGACTATAGAAGACAACTAACCGAATCTCGGGATCTAGCACAAGCATCCATCGAACCCAAAAAGATCGCTAAATACCGGCCAATCAAGGCATCTCAAGAGGATTTAAACCTAGATCAAGGATCAAACCCAAATGCTCAAAGCCTTACGTTAAAAAACAGGAACCAAAAGTTTACCTTAAACCGTCGCTTCAGTGTGCCTCCCTCTTCAAGGAGAAGGCTTCAGCCAACCATCCCCGAGTCACATCCCTCGTGGTGTTCGGGCAAATGAGAAAGGAGAGAAAAGGAAGAAAATGGAGAAAACAAGCAAAGATGGAAACTACCGCCCACCGTCTCATCAAGCCAAGTGATTAGCTTCATGCGGCTGACCGAGGCTTATATACGCTCAGAGCCAAGGGAAATTACAAAAGAAACCAAAACCAAAAGCTATTACAAGGGATAATATGGGAAGAAACAAAAATCAAACAAACAGGCGTAACGCCAAAAGCGGCAACAGCAAAGAGGATGAATAAAGGGTCAACGAGTACGAACATTGCTTCGGATGCAAATTTCTCGCAATGCTCCATTTTTCTTCACTTTTCGCTTCTTCTTTCCTTCTAAGATCTGATCTGCAACGATGAGTTCAACTCGTTCTCGTGGTTTAAATCAACACTGATAATTTTGGCCTTTTATCTTGCAAAACTACAAAATTAGCCAGCAAAATGCGATCGTAGAATAGTAGGACCTTAATGTGCAAATCTAAGTTAATTAGGAATGGATTAGTATACAAAAGCACTCAAAACCTATAATATATGTGGTTCAAAATAGTACTTTCGGGCACTAATCGCCTCCCACCAAGGGCTTCCTAGGTGGTGATCTCTAAAGCCACCGATTAGAATTAGTGGATGTATCCTCCAATATCTCATGTTTGATCCTCGTAGTTTTTTCATTGGTGGCACCCCGTCGGTGCATCAATGATCAGCCCTAGCTGAATCCCTTAAGCCGTTATAAAACGTATGCACCTTCATCGACCTAGTCAACCTGCGGTGTGGGCATCTCCTCAATAACTTATGAAATCTCTCCAAGGCCTCGCTGCTCTCCCCTCGAATCGTTCAATGTGCTAATTTTCACTACCGTAATCTTTGCAGGTGGGAAAATTTGGTCAGAAATTTATGCACTAAGTCATTCCATGAGGTAATGGAACTGCTGGTCAAGAAGTCACCAATGCTTAGCTCTGGGCCGCTAAGGATAAAGTGAGAATTACCGCAATATGAGAGCTTATTCCTATACTCCATTATACTTTACCGTGTCACACTTCCCCGATAAAATCGGGTCAAATGCTGATTCGTATTCTCACTAGGCAACCCAAGAAACTTTTATATCAGGAGCATTCGCAGTTACTCCTTTCGGGCTCGAAGTCGCTCGCTTGAATGGGTGGTCTTTGTATAGCAGACTGAACAATTGTAGGTGGTAAGGCGAACTCCTCAAGTAGCATTAGCGCGACATCAGCCGCATAAATGATCGGTGGCCCGATATCTATAATTCTTTTCCATTCGATCCACTTATGGTTCATTCCTTTCTCGATTATCCTTCATCCTCTCTCTCGATTCTGCATGATTTCAATCACAGCCAGGCTTCTCTCGCTTAATCGATGTAGTGTCCATTCTCGTTCAGGATCGAATAAAAGTAATTCCCTACGATTCGTTTTGCATGCACACTAAATGCTTTCCCGAAATCACAAGTATGAAGTCGAGACCAAGCTACAACAAAGATGAAATAAGGCACTATACCTAAAACGAAGGCTAATAAAAAAAAAAAGAACTAAATAAAATTAAATTGATCCAAAGTACAATCTATGGCACGGTTGTCAATATCAACACTAAACTTCCAAGAATCTGCCAAAAACTTAACGCTGAAAGTGAGCGCAAAGTCGGGTAAAAAGGCGCACTGCGGCGCCGCAAGTATATGCATCGAGTTCATGCAAATGTAAAGGTGTCAAGTGTCGTTCCCATGAAGAGAAGGCATAAGTACCGATTGTTGACCTAGACAATATTTTGAAATCTAGTCTTGCAGCGAATTATGAATAAATTAACTAAATTAAAGAAAGCCTAATATTAAAGTTTTGTTTAAGGTAATGATGAGGAAACCTAGGTTTGCCACCTACCACACTGACATGGATTTAACCAGAAAGCGCATTTATTTAATATACTATATGATTTCTGTTAGCGGGTTGATCATGTCTACAAGATATTCTCTCTCGAGATATAACTACCTATCTTGCTAGTGGGGTGTATTGCATCTCTGCTTCGACCCCTCGACTCTGAGATGCATGAATGTGTAAACCCTAGTGCTACATCTAGAACACGGGATATCTCTATTCCCTGATTGACCAAGTGTTGCTTTACCCATGTCCCTACGAGTCATCATCTCTCGATATCATACTCCTAGCATTAGCATGCCACAATTGGCAAAAGAATGACATGTGATTAAATTCAGGAGTAAAACAACCATAGAAATTCATGTCAATATTAAATAAAACACAATTAAAGTGTTAATCCATAGTGGTGCGGTTAAGGTTGACAAAGCCCTAGAGAGAAAAGTTAGTTCATAGTGATTTTCATTACAAACTGAAAAATTTCTAGTTAATAATTGTAGGTTAGAAATACAAAATAAGTCAGCTCTTTCACATCTCCCTAATCCGTCACCAAGCCTTCTATCCGTCTCCTTCTCTTCATTCTTCTCCAATACTCTAGTCCTCGCCCCGAAATCGCTCCCTTTTTATACCTTGAAACTCGAGCCCATCAATGGCTTAGAAAATCGAACTTTAGAGTTTCCGCTTTTGAATGGAGACTCGTCAAGCCGCGCAAAGGAGCTTATTACGGCTGCACCCGAGGCAACCATACTCCGTGTTCGTTAGTCAGGGCGTAGACTCCCTTCGCCGCCGCTGGCGCCACGCCGCGCAGCACGGGTCTCTCGCCATCAAGCACCCGAGACAATCTACTGCACTTCTTTGCTGCATTCTCTGCCTTAGTCCTTTCTTCTATTGTTAGCTTCCTTTTATTCCAATATCGCCATGTTCTATGAAACATTATAGTATTGGGATTAGCACAATATCAGTGAATATGAATGTGAATCATGCAAGTTGAGCTATAAAAACACATAGAAATTGTACTGTAACGTATGCATGATTCACTCCAATCAATCGAGCTGGGACTATAGTAGTAGGGCGATTTATTGTTTTTGAAGCAATACCTCTTCTTTGCTGCCCTGAACTACCTTGCCCTCTATCTCGATCGCGAGTAGATGGAGGTACATTTGATCCTCCTCGGCTACTTCTTTAAGGATTTCTAGATCTCCCAAATCCTCACGGACAGTTCACTATAAGGTGGTCTTTGCTCCCACATCTAAAACAACCCCTGGTTAGCCGTCTAGAAGTACCGTGGATGGTGTCCTAGCGCTATGCATTAAGGTCTTTTCCTCTTATCCTGGCCATGCCCCTACCGAACCCGTGTCATCAGAGGGTCCTGCCTCCTTACTCTGGGTGAGCGTAACCATGTACCGATTCAAATCTTGAGACTCTGAGTTCTTTTATCTGAGGAGGAACCAGCCGAGAACTTTTCTTTGTTTTCTTTCCGAATCATCATTTTGGATTTTTGAATTTTCATACCAAGCATTGCACCAAATTCCGATAAAATTCACTACTTGCAATGATGTAACAGCCACGAGGTACATTTTGCTGACTCCTTTGTGCCATCCTCAAACCTGTCTACACTAAAAGTTTCAGTATGACTAGTTTCGTGCATACTTTCTAAGGCGGCTAAATTCTTTCTCATACTTCGCCACTGTCAGATTCCCTTGTTTCATATTCAGAAATTGTTTCCACTTGGTCTCTTTATAGTCATCGGTGACATACTTTATCTGAAACACTTGGACAAAAAAATCCCATGAAATTGGCCGAAGTAGTGGATTTTAGAACTAAATTTTCACTAATCATAAGCCGTGACTCTCGCAAAGAAAAGGGAGACCGCAAGCATTACTGGATATTGTTCAGGAGGACATTTTACTCATCTAGAGCCCCTTTTCACTTCAAGCCAAAACTCAACTCTTTATCAGACTCTTCTAAACTCAGACCATGGAATTCTTCTACTCCATGCTTTCTTACGTAATAAATTTGAGCTCAAGGCCGTGAGTCGACAAGACTTCGCTATATCCCGAGAAATTTTAACAACACTTCGCTGAAGCATGTTCACTTAAAGTACCTGGGGGACGAATCCGTAGATCGATGGATCAAGGTCCATAAGATTGACGCTTTCAGTTGTTTCCTCCACAGCTTCCTAGGATCGGGTCCATTCTTAGATAATATACAAAACAAGGACATCCGTATTAAAGCCAACACAATACTTTGTTAGTACATTTTTAACCTAATAGTTTTCCAAAAATGGCTAAACCTAGGCTCTGATACCACTAACTGTAATGCCCTATCCCCTGCCTAAGAGAATGAGGGGACGCCACACGGGACTGGGACTTCTTAACCTAATTTTATGACATTAATGGGTTCATTTCAATCATATAAATCATAATGACATAACTTTATTAATACCACCTTAGTGGTGTTTAAATTGACTTTTACATATATTGGAGTTCCATTTACTTGTACTTACATAAGCTCCACTATTACCAAAATATTACATTTATATTACAAAAACAAAATCATGGATCTACATTAGAAAGACTCTTAATGTTGTGTCAATTCCTCTGAACGCGGATGTCTCGAAGATCTCCTTCAAGACTCACACTGGATGGTTCTGTGTTTATGCTTAAGGGGGAAAACAGATGACATATATGATCACTCTTGTAGTGGTCCTCAATTACAAGATACATATAAATATAATTCATATAGAGCCACATCTCTCGTAGGAGTACATAATGTAAATCTAATAATATAAGGTATCTCTAAGTACACCATGTAACATAATCGATTACTTTTAATTCATATATCATAAGATCTATGTACACAACATATAATTATTTGCCTGCATTAACCGATAACAATGAATGAGATACAACACAATAGGTACTCGAAGGTACAGACAAAGACAACAGAGCCAAGCATAGTAATGCCTCGACTAATGCAATGTGAGGTGTCGTGAAGACAATGCAGGAGTGTCGAATGACAGAGTGTCGTAATTAATAAGAGAGAGTACCGGGCGACTAAAACATAGAGGTCGGCTACCAAACTGAGAGGCCGTCATTAATTAGAGGTGCCTATTCATTATTCGGTCTTAAGCAGGCATACAAGTATATGTGTTTAAGAGCATTTTATTTTTCTTACTCAAATTCTTGTATTTATATAACACACACAAATAAGGGGAAAGGAAACAAAGTCTGCTTAGAAATAGGATCGTCGAGGCGACATATAACTTGTATACAGATACGGACCCTTTCATTCACTTGTTAGGATCCTACATTATTCCAATTGATGGTTACTAGAATTAACAGAAGAAAGGAAATAAAAACAAGAATGCAAGCCACAGTAATCACCCAGCGACCGTCTGTGAATCGCTAGCGAAGACATTCGCTAAGGCTTAAGCAAACTTTCCCGTCGAGGCAGGAGGCAAGTAGACTAGAAATTTTAGGGGTTTCTGCCCGCCTAGGCGAAGCGACCTATGCCTAGGCAAAGCAACCTTCGCCTAGGTGAACCAACCTTCGCCTAGGCGAAGCGAGATCGAGCTTGTATAAAAATTGGGGCTTTTTGATCTCTTTCATCGGAAATTTCCAACAAAAATATAACAACCTCAATCAACTTCAAATTCCAACTCAAACCAACAAAAAACACTTTTATTAGATTTTCATACAATAAACCTAACAGCTGGTGGATTTGTGATAGTTTCCATACAAGAATTCCATACTAACAAATAAGAGTTCTCAAACTGATTTCTTGAACTTCCCAAACTAAGCTTCCTTTCTTCCTTGTAATAAGGATAGATTCTCCCATAAGATGGAGAGAAATCACTCAAAATGGCTCTTATCCCTTTAACCGTAAATCTCTAGCTCTCCAAACACCAAAATGAGATATTTTTCCCTATCTTAGAAGGCCATGTTTGGATTTTAAGGGAATTTGGTCCTAATTTTATCTCTTTGCATTTTGGTCCTTCTTCATTATTTCTTTTGCAAATCATCTTATCAATATTTCTATTTTATCATCATATAACCTTTGTTTAATGTCTCTTAAGTCCTTAATTTGACATTTTACCATTATCACCTTTACTTTAATAATTCCTACTATATCCTTTTCCACGAAGAATTAAATATTTGACAAATACAAATTTAACTTATATTATACCCTAAACATGCCATAAAACTACTAGGGTATAATTTGGGGTGTTACATGACGAGCCACTCTCCTCCAACTCCTGCTTTTTTTCAATCCGTCCGCGGTCGCGACTGGAGGAGGCTGGCTTTAAAGCCGCCACCTCAACGCTACCTCCTAACATGTCCCAGCTTCACCCCAAATATGGGAGCATAGCGGGCTCAATTTTCTCCCTAGCCTCGGTGTCCCTGAACCCTCAAAATTCAAGTGTGGACCTTCGACAACACAAACTCTTCTGGGTGGCTGAATTCTCCCTGAGGTTTCCCGGGAGTTCAAGGTGTTCAAGTCCAACCGAGCCTGGAAGGCTTAAAAACTTACGTTGAGTTGAACTCGACTAACTTAGGTCATCCATAAGTTTCCTACCAAGGTACTTAAGCACACTTAATCCATGAATAAAACAAGTTATGTAGAGTCTGGCCCCATTTAACCAAAGAGGTAAGGTAGGAACATTAGATCAAGATCCTTGCTCGACCTCGCGATCAAGATCTATGTTCACGTAAACTCGCCTAAGATCCTTATGTGAAACTCCTCTATGCCCTAAATAGCAACACGTCGCCAAAGGGCTTATTCGTTTGGTTACGCGTCGGGTCACCATTTTGCAATGATTTTCAGATCGATAACGAGGTAATACCTCTTGATGTTGTACCGATTGAAAGTATACCTGCAGAGGACCTCTTCCAAACCCAAATGCACACTGTGCTCCTTATTTAGTACACAAACACCTAACATCACACGAATAATGTTCACGTGAACGTGGATAAGGAGGAGGCATGTAAAATGTAGGAACTGGTGTATTACAAGGGTAAAGGAATGGGAACTAACTGCTAACGTGGATCTCGACTAGTAGACGGAATTCATCACGCCTTGATCCCCCATATGTACTCAGCTTACAAATCGAGGCCCGATTAAGAGAAGACCAGACATAAGTGAGAGTTGAAAATTTCCTTTGGGAGGAGCATCCGCCTGGGACTCCCTAACTGGCCGCTCACATTATTACTCCGTAAGCATTCGCACAGCAAAGAACCTCCCCGCACGAGGTCAAGGTGTTTCTTCGTCCACACGACTTCCCACATCTTCTTCCTCACCAGCCATCCTCTGAGTACCTTTATCACCAATGCGATGTCTGGAAAACTTATCAGGGTAAATTACGGGAGGGGATAAAAAATAAAAATAAAAACACCAACAACTCTCTAATTTCCTAAATTACGCCTGGGCCACCTTTGAAAATGGTCAGAGGGACGTAAATTTCTGGGGATGCACACACTAATGTGAAGAAGCAACCATACTAATGTATGGAGAGGAGAACAAAACAACTCAACAAAAGGCTTCTTCTTGCAGAAAGAGATTTCCAGAAATCTCTCAAATGAGACCCCTAGGGCATATTTTGAATCCAAGGGTACTAAAGGATACGGGAAGTGGGATATTCGAATCAACATTAAATACACTGTCGTGATAAGAGCACGCCAAGCCTAAATGAATCCGAAACTACTACATGTACAATAGATCATGGAGGACAAGCCGTTGTAATGATGGCTTCGCAGACACAAAGATCAAAGATGTCATCGATTCCAACCATAACGGCTCAAAACGACGCTAAAAGGGAAGGGATCGTGGAATGGGATATGTCATGCGGTCATGTGGAAATAATGTGAGTGACTGAACTCCTCGATCACGCAGCCACGTGAATGACTCGAATCTCCAACGTAGACTTTCCCGGAAAGAAAGTCAGTATGCTATCATCTGGGGTGGGGCGGGAGGGATTGTGGAACGGGATATGATGCAGGTCACGCGGATTACCATGTGAGGACTAACTCGATCAATGCGGATAGCCATGTGAATGATCCGAACTCACGTAGACTTGCCCGCAAGAAGTCGCATGCTATCACTAAACCTCAGGTGGGAGCGGGAGGGATCGTGGAACGATGATGCGTCACGCAGTCATGAGTGACCCAAACTCGATCATGTGGTAGCCATGTGAATGACCCAATCAAAAGAGACTTGCATGGCAAGAAGGCTCGCATGCTATCATCTCAACAACCTCGCATCTAGGTATTACAGAACCCGCACTTTAAATAGTCACCTGGGGCATCAAAGATAAGGTGCATGACACGTGTCGCTATCTACTCTCGACAACTGTTACACCATAATTATTGTCTAACATTTAGTGTGTGAATTAATGTATAACGTAAGGGCACTGAGGATCGCTCATAATGGCCTACCTTATAACCATCCACCATGTAACCCTCGCAATCAGTATGTAATGTACAAGGATATACCCCAAGGGGGGCCTTTTTTTTTGTATCATCACTCATTTAAGAAGAATTAATAAACTATTGTGGAAGGAAACTTGATTCCTTTCCGCATTCATGGATGATTTCTCTATTGCCTGAGCTTCATTTGATAATTGCCTCAAAACTCGGAGTCATTCTTTGTCAGATGAAGGACCAACTCGTCCCTAATAGTGGAAAAAGTGCCATTTTATGGTATAAGAGGGTATTGTCCTAGGCCACCGTGATTTTAAAGGAGATTAAAGTTGATAAGGCCAAAATTAAGACAATTGAGAAGCTACCCCCTCCCTCTTCAATGAAGGGAATTAGAAGCATCTTGAGGCATGCCGACTTTTATGTAAGTTTCAAAAGATTTTTCAGTAACCTCAAAGCCACTATCAAGTCTTCTAATGCGGGTCCCCTTCAATTTTGATGGATCTTGCAAGAAGGCTTTGTCGCACTTAAGGAGAAATTCATCTAAATTTCATTGTCGGGAGCTCCGGATTAGGAGCTACCCTTCAAATTGATGTGCGATGCCATTGACTATGCAGTGGGAGCAATGTTCAGTCAAACGAGAAACAAATCTTTCATGCCATCTACTATGTGAGTAAAACTCTTAATGAAGCTCAATTAAACTATGCAACAACAGAGAAAGAGCTACTTTCCATAGTGTTTGCCTTGATAAGTTTCACCTTATTTAATCGCAGAACTAAAGTTATTGTGATATACCTGATTATCTCGTTTACTACTTAAGCAATCTTTATGGCTTAAGAAAGATGCTAAGCCACGACTTATTTTGGTTGGGTTCTTCTTCTTTAAGAGTTCGATATTGATATCAAGAATAAGAAGGGAACCGAGAACTTAGTAGCGATCACCTTTCTAGTTGGAATTAAGGGTGAGTGAAGTAAAACATGAAGTCAAAATTAATGACACTTTTCCGGATGAAATTGTTTTGGCCGTATCTCACTCCAATGAAGCCCCATGGTTTTTTGATATAGTCAACTATCTTGTAGCTAAAGTGATTCCATTAGAGCTATCATCTCACTAAAGAAATAAATTTTTCTCCGAGGTGAAGCATTACTATTTGGAGGATTCAATATTGTACAAACATCACTAGACTAAATAAGTGAAGAAGGTGCGTGGATAAATGATAGATGTTTAAGCATTTTCATTTGGGCTTGAATGTGGAGGCCACTTCAGAGGTACAAGAACATCAGCAAAGGTACTCCAGGCCAGATTCTATTGGCCTTCTCTATTCAAAGATTCTCATGCATATGTGTTAACTTGTGACCGATGTCAATGACTTGGTAACATCACGAGGAGGAATGAAATTCCATCAAACATAATTTTGGAAGTGAAGTTGCTCGATGCTCGGGGGAATCGACTCATGAGACCATTTCACCATCTATAACAACAAATGTGCATCTTATCGCGGTAGACTATGTGTCTAAATGGGTTGAGGCGATTGCTACTCCTACAATGATGCCAAGGTGGTACTTAACTTTATCCGAAAAATATCTTTGCATGATTCAGGGACTCTAAGAGATATTATAAGCAATGAGGGTACCATTTTCAGAATGAGCTATTTGATGCCCTTTGTCTAAGTAATGGAGTTAAGGACAAGACAACACTAGCTTACCACCCTCGCACTAATGGACAAGTCAGATTTAACGGCGATGAAAAAGATTATGAGAAGACTATGACTTCTTCTTGCAAAGGATTGAGCAAGAAAAATCGATGACGCTTCTTTTGTGTGGATACTCGGATCGCTTATAAGACACCAATGTGGACCTTCTCCTATAGGTCAGGTTCATGACAAGGCTTCTTACATTCATCTAAGATAGCTGGAGTATAGACTCTCATATTGGGCCACGCAGAAACTTAATATGGATTTGGGTGTCGTATCAGGAGAAAAGGTCAAGCATAATCGAATGAGTTGGAAAAGTTATGAAATGATACACAGGAGAATGCAAAAATCTACAAAGAAAAGGCTAAGCCATGACATGACAAGCACATCCTCCATAGAGAATATGAACCCGGACGACAAGCTCTCCTCTTAAATTCAAGGCTTCGATTATTCCTTGGAAAGCTCAAGTCAAGATGGTTTGACCATCTGACATCACACAAGTATTTCCATATGGGAGCCGGGCGTAAGCCATTCAAAAAAGGGACATTCAAGGTAAATGGACAGCGTTGAAGTCAGTTGAGGTGACTTCATTGCAAGCAAGGCATCAATAATTCTAGAGCCACCATGAAGGAAGTAATGAGTGGCATTCTTGTTGCTATCATTTTGTTTGTGTTGGTTGTCCGTAGTTGAAAACCATCGATTTGTGGGAAAGTTAAGCTAACAACGTTAAACAAAGCACTACTTGGAAGGAAACCCAAGCTTTGTGATATTTTCTTACACCTTTTTCATCTATTAGTTAGTTTCAAGTTTTTTTTTTTTTTACTCGTGATTGTGGTTTCGATTTGATGTTGCTTGGCTCGATCCTAGATTATCTGCTGGTCTTAAATTTCAGATTTTTGGAAGTCCTAAGGTTGGAGTTAGTTGGAAAATCTAAGAATAAGGAAGAGTAAGTAAGGAGTTACATTTTTTTGTCAGAGAAAAGATGTACTACTATGTGCGTGAAGGTCACATTCCTGATCCCTCAGGCCCATTTCACGTTATGGCCCCGAAATCGCCTCGAGGGATATAGAAACCAAAGCCTACTCACGCCGCAGTCAGAGTCATTCTCACGGTGAGTGCACGAAACCAAATGGAGGATGCAAAGGGAATGTGAGTTCCCATGCTGCAACATGGAGGTCCCATGATGTGTGATCCTCCACGCCAAGGCGTGGTACCTTGGGCAGTCAAAAGGTTCATTTTTCAACCTTAAAACACCCTTAAAGCTATTTGCATTTCCCATCTTCTACTACTCTCCTTCCCCACACCTGCTAAATTCTTCTTCCCAAAACACCAATTGATCCCCACTCAAGCCTTCTTCCTTCTTCTCTCTTCTCCACTTCATCTTCCATTCCTCTCCATTAAAGAACAACTAAGGAATTTTCTCTCACAATTTAAACTCCCTATTTGCCAAACCTCACTTCCCTACCCAAACTAATAACACAAGAGTTAAAGGCCCGTTTTTATTTTTTATTTTTTTATTGTTCCTTTTGATTCAAAGGTAAGCTGAAGCTCTGTGGTGACCTTAGCCCCGCCTTACGTGCTTGAGGATTTCTCAAACCCTTGGTAGTTTCTAAGCAAAGACTCTCAAGCCCCACACCAAGTGTTCGATATACTACCACAATGTGGGTCTTCAAGTCTAGAATTGTTTCTAATTGATCCAAATAACCATATGTTAAAAGAACATCAAAGCACTACAAGCTCTTATTCAAGGTGTGTTATAGCCACATGACAAGCTTTCTCATATTGTAAGACCCGAGAAAATTCAAATTTTCCTCAGTAAAAATGGTAAAACTAAGAATTTTGGTAAAAATACAAAATTTCTATATCTCGGGATGATGAAAAAGATTTCACCATCGAATCGCCTCAATAAATCTAGCTACCACGTCGACTCGCCGACCTCGAGACAAGAGGGAATACCACGCTTTCTTAAGGCAATCGCGCCGTGTGTCGAAACTACTGTGAAAGACTTAGACGTGACAAGAGTCACCTACTACAAGTACTCATGTGACACATGTTGCATGATTAGCGAGATGATGGGAATGAATGGCCAGTTAAGCCACGGTCAAATCGCGAGTCAAGGGACATTATGGGAATTATTTGAAATGTTAAATGGAAAAGACAAAAGCTGAAATAGTGTCATCTTCTCCATTTTCAAGACCAAAATCTATAGATGGAGTTTTCTTGAAGAGAGAATGAGATCCTTCTCTCTAGATTCACAGGGTCGTCTGGACCGTCGGGGTTTCGACTTCCGAAAGCAAGAAGTGTCGTTTCTATCGCTGGGCGAGGGCTACGCTATGGACACCGATTCGTGGAGTTCCTCGACAACTCCAAGAGGCAAGGATCTTTCCTACTTGTTATACTTTCAAGAGCCAAGTTTATGGTTAGGATATTCGAGGCTTGATTTAGCTTCATAACCCTAAGGCCTCAAAATCTTTGAACCGAGCGGAGAAAATCCTTAAATTCGTGGTCAGGAATGTGGCTAACCTCGAGGGCTCTGTTCACGGAATACCGACGTGATTTTTAGTGATGGGCCGAAAGTGATTCAAAATGAATTGCTTGTGTTTGTTAATTCAGCCCATGTGAGCTAATTTCGTGTTATCGATTGCGGAATTGCATAACATGATTTATGTGGGATTAATTATGTTAGTATATACATGTTTTATATATTAGCATGAGTTTGTTGGGATTGACATCATGCATTCCATATGCACTGGGGCACCCTAGAATATTAGGAGTGAGTGCATGACATGAAATTGAAAGAAAAACGAAAATGTTTATGAAAGGAATTTCAAGGAAGATTTTCAAGAATCACTTGGGAGAGTCAGCTCCAACATACCACGACATGAGGACTATGACTCAAGCTCGAGAAATATCCAAAGAATTTACTGGCGGGTACCAATGTATTTACCACCAGAAGGAGTTTTCGAGAACAAAAAAGCTTTTGTTTTGAAAAAAACTAGATATTTTACTCTCATTTGTTTAGCATATGTGAGGAGCTCGTGAGGACTCCCAGACATGGATCGGTCATGTAGACATTCGAGTAGGTTCATGTAATTTCGATGTGATTGTTTTCAATGGAACGTGCACTTAGGTGAGTAACCCATGTAGGAAATTATCCCATTGTTTCAAAGTGCTATTTTCGAAGCCCTATTCAAGATAGGTTTTGAGTGCTTTTGCGCACTAATCATATGAATTAAGCCAATTGTCATGTGCATGTCCACTAAGTTGTTTTTGATTTGTTTTTTAGGATTGTTTTGATAGTTTCATAGGTTTTTGAACTTCAATCAACAAGCTCGCTTATCGTGTCAATGCGAATACTTGCAATTTCTACCCGTTTCAGGCGAAGTGAAATGTCAAGAGGCAGCCAAGAATCAAGGCGGCGAAGGAATAAGAAGTGTGAAGGATGCAAAAGAGTAAAACAGCAGAAGCAGAATTAAAGTCGTGGATTTTCGCTATGATTAAAATTTTTCACCTGATCATGGTACTACAATCCTAGCGAAATTTTCGCATCCTAGCGAATTTTCGCTGAAGAAGAAATTTCCCGCTTAGCTAACGAAAATCACCTGCTCCTAAATGAAAAATTCTCACCTCGTTATCTCAAAATTTCGCTACCAGCTTAAATTTTCTCTATGCTAGCTAAATTTGTCGCATGTGAGAAATCAAGCCAAATTTCGTGTTTTTATTTTTGGTTCTAAACGACCACGCTTTGATTAATTACCATTTTATCCCCCTATGTAATTTCATATTTTTAGGCATTTTTGTATTTTCACACTTTGGGGTTGACTATATGTTCCCCACAACTTTGTAACCCTAAGCAACTTTTCATTTTATACGCCTTGCACTTTTCATTTTAGTTTACTGTTTCTTCTCTCCTTTCTCTCATTTTTCTGGCTGCCAAACACCCCTCTCGGTGGATTTATTAACTTATGGGATGTCGCTAAGCTCCTCATACTTAGAAGAGTGAGGGGTTACAGATTGGTTTTGCCACCAAAGTTGTTCTCATGCTTTGAATGAGGCTGTGCACAGATTATGGTTCCCAACTTTCCAAACTAGGTTTAATGCCATTTAATGTCTTTTCTTTCGTCAATACTTGTCATGCTTTTAGGTTCAATGCATTCTTAATGGTGATGTAATCGACATTCTTAGATGGAATTTACTTATATTAAAAGAGGTTAAATGCTAGGTTTTAACCGAATGGGACTTTGAATGCTTAGTATTTGGTTTGACTCAAATAGGAGTGGTTCTAGGGTTAGGTTTTATAGCTAAACAAAGATCCGGTTTTGGCTTTGACTATATGTCATTTGCCCTAATGAGAGGAAATAACCCGAGGACATTGTACTACCCCATGTCATCAAGCTAGTGACCCAAGTCTTCAAGGTTACCATTTCACACTTTCATTTAAGCTATTACAGTTAACCAGTGAACAACCAACCTCCACTGCTTTTAACCAAATCCACAAGTCCAAACAAAAGCCTCACCATTTTTAAAACTCCGACAGAATCATTCGCAAGGGATGAAAAAACCCATCCCCGTGTTCGACTTAGACCGCCATAACAGTGAGTTTGACTACAAAGAGGAACATAGAAATAAATCTCGTTGATTCCGCTCTCACCCTACCGCGGGCATGAATCAAATGGCGTCTGGCCGCTGACGCCACAAACCACGTGATGATGAGTCGATGTGTACTCATAATCCACATTACAAGTGTTGGTGACCTTTCAAATCTGAATATGTGCAAGAATCGAAGTTTTCTTCACTGGGCAAGCACGTGACCGTTTTGCTTCTACGCTTTTGTTTTTAGTTAACACCGAATTTCTTTCGAAAGTTTGTTTCAGATTCTTGGTTGCGGTCTCATTCAGGTAATGTGTTTACGCAAAGATCGACGTAGGGATTTCTGTGTAGATTACAAAGAGTCGGGCACTCACGGAGCAAGGCTGAAATCAAGCAGGCAGAGTGATCGATGGATCCTCTACTTGAAGAACAAAGAAAGTCAGCGGGCACCTCAAAGGAATCCAACAACATACGTATCAATGAGGGGACTACATACACCTCCTAGAGTTGCTCCTCGCATCATACTCCGCTTGAGGATGTGGCAAAGGAGACCTACCTAAGGCTCCCCCAAGCTCTACATTTCATGGTATGGAGAATGAAAATCCGCATTCACACATACCGGATTTCAGAAGTATGCACAACTTTTAAGGAGGGTATAACCGACACGGATTTGCTCAAGTCGGTTAAGATCTCGGCCGACCCTCATGACAAAGCCAAAATATGGCCCAATTCACCGAGGCCAAGAACGATTAGGAATCACGATCTTCAACCGAATTCTCAAGAAATTCTTCAAACCAAGACCAACAATTAAAAGGCAAGATCTACACTTACTCTACTTATGACAACGAGAAATTCTGTACCAATGCTTGAGAGATTCATGGAGACACGTCAGCTGTCATTCCTACATCATTGCCGACACCTCGGATGTTAGTAAATCATTTCTATAATGGTATGTCCTCTCGCCATGAAGCAATTGCTAGAAACCATGTGTGGAGGTGATTTTGAAAGCAAAACTGGGGATGAGGCCATGGACTTCTCAATTATGTGGCTGAAACTTCCAAAGCTCGGGATGAACCGAATCAAGGGAAATCGAAGAATGAAGCCTTCTCGACCACCAAAAGTGGAGGAATTTTTATACCTTTCTAGAGGATATGGAAATGAAAGAAAAATTTCAACCCTGGGCCTAGGAAGCGGAGGGAGCTAGAAGCGAATGAGGCTCCATTAGCGCGTGCAAGGATCGATAACACCGCACAAAGCAACCCATTCATCAATCACAACCCACCGTCCATCCAGAGAACATCATCCGAATGCCCCATCAAGGATTCGATGTCGAACATGCTAATGCCGCTACCAATACAAGCCACAACCAAACGCCCCATACTGGGTGAATACACATACAATTCCAACTGAAGAATCACCCTAACCTCTCCCGAAACCTAATCCCTTCCCATTCGCCTCTCGCAAAACAACAAACTCTGGTTCCCTCATCTCAACCACAGCCTATCATCATCCACTTCCGCCGAACAAGCTATATTGAATTTGAAAGCAAGGTGGTAAAGTAATTTCGTGGCATGAGCAAAGTGGGATTCAATGTACAATTGGCACAGAGAATTGATACTATAGAAATTACACTGAACAAAAGAATAGATGGGGTTGAGAGCAATCTTAATCAGAAAATTGACAACCTACAGTATTCAATCACAAAGATCAACAAATTACTCTGAGATATGGTGAGAGGAAGTGTTCCTTCCCAAACATTGCCAAACTAAAGGGTCTACGAGGTAGTTCCATCTAGCACTTAGTGGACGATGAAGTGTGAAAGCCACACTCACCGAGGAGCGGGAGAGAAATAGAGCAACCAAAGGCCCATGACTACTCGAAGAAACATGCAAGGAAATAAGTCGAGCCTCGAGAGTGGTAATCATTATGAAGACCCTCGAAGAAAACCATGCCCCTCCATTTCTCAAGCACCGAGAGGCAAGAAAATCCCAAACCAAGCTGAAATTTCTGGAGGTGCTAAGACAAGTGAAGGTGAATATTCCACCGTCGACATGATTAAGGTGTCCCAACTTATGCAAAGTTCTAAAGGACCTACGCCAAGAAAGTAATACTGGCATTGAAAAGAAAGCCTTCCTAACCGAAAGCAAGTCATAATCCGCAGCAAGACCCTACTAAATACAAGGATCCGGTGGATCCCCTACAATTTTAGTCAACATCGAGAATTCACAGACAAAGCACTACTAGATGAAGCAGGTAAACCCCACCGCCATACCTTCCAAGTATGCTGCAGTCTAAAGGGAGCTCAAAACCCATCAACACTTTGTCATCGGGCTGGATAGACGTTGAAGGACCTAAGGAATAAATGAGGATGTGTTATGAAGTTGCAGACAAATTCTACCACCCAAGAGGGACTTTGTAGCGCTTAATACCGGTTAATCGTAAGTAAAGCTCCAATCATGTGCCAATTATCCTGGGCAGAAGACCATTTTCGCCACCGCAATGCAATCGTCAATCACGAATGGAGTAATGCAGCCTGGGCATTTGGCAACATGACATCGGAGCTTAACATCTTTCACTCGAAAGTCACAAGCACGCTGGAAAGTGATAAGGAAGGAAGCAATGAAGTTCGGCCAATTGGTCGAATGCAGGAAGCCAAAGATCCATAAATCGCAAGAATCAAGCAACCAAGACGGCTGCTTTGATCGGGAGTCATCACTACCACCAGAGCACCGGGTCACCTAAAATCACCTAAAGGAGAAGAAAAATCAACAAGAATGGACCAAGGTGAAGGTCGCAACACAAGCCATCACGGCTCATGAGCCCCTCCTCCGACTTCATGAGTAGACTGAAACTGGTCGGCCTGGGTGTTCTCTAAAAACCAAATTGCAATAAAAATTTCTTTTTTTTTTCGCTGTTTAAAATGATCACTCTTGATAGTTACTAGCTTTAGTAACTTTCCTTTTAGTAATTTTTGTTTCATTTTATTTTATTTTTTTAATTTGTGATGTATGTTAAAAATAATAATTTTGAATTTTTTTTATTATTATTTATTTCGATGAAAATAATTATTTTGGTAAAAGTAGAGTCCGTGACTTATAAATATTTCGCTATTATAGTGAATTAGCCTATGGCTCTTCTAGCCACCTATCCCACTCCGCCATCAAAAGGGAAGTGGGGCCTCCCGGGCCCAATCACATTTCGAAAGCTCCCCCCAACCATCACCAAGGAGTCTTAGTGAGCCTCCCTGGGCCGTCCCCCGCTCCACTCCCAGCCGCGCCCGACCAGCCCCGTGCACACCCCGTCGCTGCGTGTCAAGCATCACCCAAACACCGCCTAGCCATCACCACCATCGCACGCCGTGCCCCTCGCCCGGGTCCCCTCACTGGGCCGAGCCCCGGTTCAAGAAATAGCCCAGAGCCCCCACCGCCGCCTCACCGTCAAGGCCGTCTTTTCTACCCACTGGGTGCTCGAGCCCCACGCAGACCGATCCCCCCCCCCCACCCGTGAGCCCTGTCTACCCCATGCACTTTCCGACTGGGCGTACATGGTCCAAACCCGGGGTGGTTCTCGCTTACGGTGCCTAGGGTCGATTCAAAGACTCGGGAGAGATGGAGACACAGACACCACTGGGCCGTCTGCGTCTATCTCTCCACTCCTTTACCCCGGCGCACTGAGCATCAGAGTGCCCCAACACACTCGAGGAGCCTCGTGGGTTCGGGAGATATCGACCAGACGGACCTGGGCCCCCACCCCGCAATTTCATAGACGATTCAGAGGGCTCCCGCCTCCAACTCGCCCGGACGTGCCCGGGAGTCCTAATCACCTAGGGCTCCCACCATCCCTTCACCAAGAAAGGTGAGGAGAGATCATCGCTCTACTTATCGCCACCCCGAGGATCGCGCCTAATATTCGCTTCGACCGATTCGGAACGTAGGCTCCATGCCGCAGATTTGCTTCAGAGTCATTTCACGATGTGCCAGATTGACCTACGATCCGCTTCAGTGGATCTCACGAGGCTGATTACGCATTACTCGGGCCGGCCGCTCATGACACCGCGACGCCTTTACTCATCCCCGGTGGTGCTCAGCCACCACCCATGACTTCCTGAGCGGTCACGGGCGCTACTATTTACTATTGATGATCGATCAGAGTACCCTCGAAAGCAATGGATATTTCAATGCATTGGCTCCGCCAAGCAGAGCAGCTAATGCCGAGGATATCTGGACGGGCCTCACGACACAAATGAGACTGTCCGCTTCATAGAGATACCACTCGCAGACCAGTACTTTTTCTGAGGCGCCCCGCCTCAAATGCTTCTCGACCACCCGCCTCTGCACTTCAAATTCCTGCTCCTATTACAACACCACGCCTAGCCACAGGGAGCCTACTCGAGGCCCCAGATCGATCCCGTGAGGGATTCCGTCTGGCCCTCCGAGTCGGGTCATGACAAATTTCACACTTCAAGATAAGGTCCACCGCAAGGTCCCGCTCCCGAGCCGAGAGTCTGCCACTGCGATGCCGACCACTGAGCCAGTCCCGGAGCACTTGGGATTCCAGAGGAGCCCCGTGACA
This sequence comes from Tetrastigma voinierianum, assembly GCA_016808115.1. NCBI lineage: Eukaryota > Viridiplantae > Streptophyta > Magnoliopsida > Vitales > Vitaceae > Tetrastigma > Tetrastigma voinierianum. The sequence continues at coordinate 208,567 of JAEQBH010004433.1, read as the reverse complement.
GAAGAGGATCGATGCCTCAGTCCCGTCCCACTGAGCGCCATGGTAATGCCGATTTCTTTTCTCCTCCAACAGCAGGATCTCAGGAGGAGGCACGATGAGGTGCGAGATCCCCCAGGAGATGAGGATCCTCGATCCCGAGGCAGCGGAGAGGAGTCCAAGGCCGACTGTCCCTCCATCCCCTCCTCCCATCCTTCTGACCCAAATTTCACCGACACTCCCGCCCTTCATATTCAACGCAGCGATTCTCCTGAGCATGTTCATGCCACTCGAGGAGCCAGCGTGCAAGTTATGGATGTCGCCCTACTCATCAGCTACCACACGCGCAACGATGGATCGTAGATCGCCCGAGCCGAGACCACTTCGGGAGCCACCGCTCATACCATGCTCGTCAAACCCATGAGTCACCCTGGCCTCCCGCCGAGCCCCGCACTTCACGCCGAGGAGCCCACTGCAGCAGCTCTCCCAAGCATGCTTGCCGGGACAGCTGACGCAGCCTTCATCCACCACCATCGGTGAATGAGGTGGTCATTATCTTCTCTGCTCTAACTTTCCTATCCCTATGATGTCTCTCTAATTTCTGGGCTGGAGGAAAGTTAGAGTTGAGTGTCTTCTATCATGTTTTTGTAGCGCTTTCACTTTATCAACTACTACCATTTCAGATTGTGGATTCAGTGTGGTATTAGCCAATAGTGTAGTGATATTTTTTCATATTTAGCTATATTAAGCATGTATTAGCCATTTTGGTTATATCAAAAGCTTTATAAAGATTATTTACAGCCACAAGCACTTTTTGCAAATCCAAGTTTTGCGGTTTACATTTCAGGTTTCTCGCTTCGCTTTTAGCTGAAAAAATTGAAACCCCGTATGTTACCTTAATGTTAACAAGTCCATGCATGATTTAGCTTTTGCTGAATTCAGACACTTCAGCATATTCAACCTCACATCCCTCTTTATCTAATTCACACACTCGCACACCAGATCGCGCTAACAGTTGAGAAGCTATATACTTCTTCCACTTTGCAAAGCCTACTTTAAATTCTGCCGACGACCCATAATAAAGCCTGTGTTACCCATGTATGAAGACCAAATGTATTCTTCCAAATGAAAAGAAAAAAGAAAAAGCAAAAAGAAAAAAAGAAAATAAAAAAGCCGTGATTTCGCTTTGAAACCCTAACACTGGCCCGAGGGGTATATGAAGGAAGCCTTAAAGCCCGATGCCCTAAACCTTAATCAAGTCAGAGTCATCGACTTGTTCGCTACACGTGGATGTGCAGTTTTAACGTGTGGTAGGTGCTTAATTCTCGGTTGTCTGTGAGTCCAGAAGCCCGTAGAGCTCGTGGGTCAAGTGATCCCCGCTTGACGCCCTAAACCTTAATCGTCGAGTCATCTGGACCTGCTACACCCGACTTCGTGAAGTCGAAGTCTGCATTGCACCCTACATTGTAATCAAGGAAGAAATAAGAGGTACTTAGTCCTATTTAGCCAATACCGCAAGGCCAGTGGCAAATAGCTAGGTCGGGGGAGGGAATAACTTCGCACTTATCGGCTCAAGCCGTTACCTTAGGAACAATTATATTTTGGTGGAAATTCAGTCAATTCGAACCGATGTCAGCTCTAAAACTTGTTTTTTATATGGTTTGCTCTTCATGCCGCTTTCATATCAGATGTAAATCGTCTATACTAAAGGTAAGGATTACTTGTACATACGATTTTTTAACCATATGCACTTTTTGTAAAAGCACAACATGCATACCTTTATCAGCTTTAAGACGCTATGGACTAGCAACGTGCCTGGGCTGGGGGCATCAAGGCTCAAAAGTGCTATTTCGAGCCTTGTTCAAGATAGGTGGTTTTGAGTGCTTTTTGCAAGACTAATCATATGAACAAGCCAATTGTCGTGTGCATGTCCACTTAGTGTTTTGATTTTGTTTTCTAGATTGTTTTTGATAGTTTTATTGTGCTCGGTAGAACTCAACTACAAGCTCGCTTCTTATCGCGTCAATGCGAATACCTTGTGAATTTCACCAAGCTGAGGTGATGAAATGTCAAGATACAGTGGGAAGAATCATGTTGATGAATAAGAAGTGCGTGAAGGATGCGTGAGTTAAAACGCAGGAAACAGTGAACAAAGCCGGGTGATTCGTGCACGCAGGTGATCCCGAATCAACAAAATTTGTATCCTGTTCCTCCTTGCACGCCGAAATAAGCTACTCGCATATGGTCTAGTGGTCGAACATGTGGATGGGTTTTCTTCAGACAAATGATTCGAGTGAAGTCAAAAATGGTGAATTAAATTGGATTTTGGGATTTTGTGAAAATAAATGGGTGTAATGGTTAAGTAAACTGAAATTTAAATAAAATAAAATGTAAAAAGTCTCCTTAAAGCATCGGATACCGGGCTTAGGGATTCTGTGCAATCGGGCGGGTCCCTGGTCATTTCCTCGCCACTGGGAGATGACATATAGTCATTTCGAACCTGACCTTCATTTAGCTATAAAACTCCAACCCAAAAATATTTTTCCTTTTGAAAATGGCATTCATCGGGGCTACTGTGGTCGCTCAACAAAGTAAAGAAAGTCTCCCGGACTTCTTTCAACGGTTCATGAGGGCACCAATGAATCTCGCGATCTAGCAACAAGCACCCAATCAACCCCAAAGCTTACCAAATAATAGCCATTCAAGGAGATTAGAAGGGATAAAAACCTGCATAGAAATGTAATGCGTTGATTCGTGAGTGATGCTCGCAAGAAGAATGTGGAACCTTCAAAGAACCTTAGATCTCGCACCCACAGCCTCTTCGTCTAAGGAGAAGTATCTTTAGCCGAGCATCCCTTTGATTTGTCATCTTCAAGGGTGTTTGGCTGCCCGTAAAGTGCCAAGAAAATGAAAGAAAAAGGAGAAGGGAAGATAACCTTGAGCCAAAGCTTCCCCAAAGTTTATTACAGTGAAGTGATTGATTGTCATTTGTTACAGACTGAGGCTTATATATGCTCAGAAGAAGGGAAATTGCAAAACAATATGAAACAACAAAAATACAAAGGAGGGTAGAAAGAGAAACCAAAACTGGCATAACAATAAAAACAGCAGAAGAAATTTCATGCATTGTTGAGACTCACGAAGATAATAAAATACAAGGCATACGAAATTTTTAAATTTTCATATACGTAATTTTCTACAATTTAATTAATATAAAGATAGTAATAAAATTTCGCTAGATTGTTTTAAAATTTCACATGCCACATTTAAATTCACTGCCTTCCCATATACGTTCCATTGGTCTCACAAGCATTATTCCTAATCAGATTATTCCCATTTCTTCATGCTTTAAAATTCTTCATTCATGTTTCATTTAAATTGATAGAAGAATTTATATGAAATTGATGGAAATCAACCCAACTTTGGTTGCGACTGGATTGACACGATAATTTGGCTTTCACCCTCGCAAAAACTACAAAAACAGCTCTAATGCAATTAGAAGTGCACAGGACCCGAACATGTCAATTAAGCACTATAAATAATTAGTACACAAAAGCGCCAAAACCTATTAAAAACAGCACCTCGGGCACTAATCACAATTCCCCTGGTCCGACACATCATGGTCCCCAAAGAACTAAGAAGAAAAATAACAAAGAACATATAAAACTATAACAAAATAATGTTCACAAAAATTATATTTCAAAAAGGTTGTGAATGAGTAATGCCTAACCCTAAGTAAGAATCATCAAAGCCGTGTCCAATAACTGTCATGAGAGAAAGAATGCCATACAAAATCAGTATCAAAAGAGCCTCTCGTGAATCAAACTTAAACTTCCACCAAAACCTAAGTGTTTATTTGATTAGCCTCAACAATAAACTGTTTAAACCGCACTCTCCCCCAACCCAGCTAATGTCACCACCCAGCATGCTAACCAACTTTTAACATCAGGACCCACCTCTTTATTCCACAATTCTTCTCAAGGCTAGGTGCAATGGTGAGGAATCGACCTCACTAAAGTCCATGTAACTGGATCTACCGATGACTCCAACCAATTAAGGCTTAGGCACCAAGTCATGAGGATCCTTTCGACCACTAACTCTTCTCAGTTTCACCCTATCACGACGATTTCGAGACTCCAAAGACTCACAACTTGCCTAACTCCACCTATCCACCCATGCAGCTTAGCACTAAGCTCCGTGGCTCTAAACTGAAGGTTTGGGGGCATCTAAGCTTAGTTATCGCCACATACTCCCCTGACCGTGCCTCCTGTTTCAAGGCTACATTGCAATTTTTATTCTTTTCTTTTGTTTTTCTTTTTCTTTTCTTTTTTATTTTTTTTTTTTTCTCCGAAGACGATTGGCCTCTTCTTCCACATAACCTTAACCCATTAGCCAGATCAATGAAATCAGTAGGTTATGCAAAGTAAAAAGAAAGCAAGTGCAGCTTTTTCAAATTTATCATTGTTCCTTAATGTGTTTCTGTGTGGTTAGCTAAAGGTGGAAGAAAATGGTCGAAACAAACAATCTAATCCAATCATCCACCACTAGGCATGGAACCAATCTAACATCAATAGAATTGGACAAATTTTCAATTTTTCAAACTATGGGCTAGGCACAACACAAAAAAATTTTGGTTGCAAAATGGGTCCAAATTTTGAATAAGTAAGTCAGATATAACAGCTATAGTGGACCAAAGAAGCCACTGAACATCATAAAATAGGCTTGCTCAAAATAATAACAAAACATAAATACAAAAGCCACTTCCTTCGCTAACTCACCCCCAACCCAAACATCTCGGTGTCCGAAACAGGTCTCGGATTGGAAAATTAGAGAAGGAAGTGTTACCTCCTTGATGAGATGTGATCATTTCTAGATAGGAGACCTCGCAAGCTTCCATCGATAATCTTATTCAATTCGCTTGGGCTTAAAATAAACAAGTTAGGAGAAGAAAAGAGAGAAAAAAGTGACCCCGCTTGGAGCATTTTTAAAATTATACTTCATAATAATCTCAAAAATATTCTTTCTGGCCATATTTGGATTCTGGCAACTTCTAAGCTCTAGTCCGCATCAAGAACGCCAAAACAGAGCTCTGATGAAAAGTTATGAGCAAAACAAAATCGGGATGGCCAAAACCTGGGCATAGCGAAAATTTGACATAAAGGAAATTTTTGAATTTTTTATTTTTTTATTTTTTTTTTTATTTTTTGAAAAACAGAAATAAAACAATTAATAAATAAAATAATAAAATAATAAAAATAAAAATAAACACTTATTTTTTAATTTTTATTTTTATTTATTTATTTTTTTTAATTCTAATACTTTAGAGACAAATTTTAATTTAATAATATATAATAATAAAATATAATAATAAATTTTTTAAAATAAAAAATAATATATAAAGAAAACAAACGTTTTTTAATAAAAATAAAATAAAATAAAATAAATAATAAAATTGAAAACATCAAAGTGCTTGTTCATTCCTTAGTGGAAGAATTCATTCCAACCCATCCGTTCGTTGCTAGCGAAATTCGCTTAGCTAAATGGAAATTCCCCACCAAAATTTCACTTATAGCTTAAATTTTCAGATTTCGCTAGATTGCGAAATTTTAGTTATAGTTGCGAAATTTTCTCCGCTTCTCACTTACTTGCCGATTTTCAATCCAGTTTCAAAATTGCACAAACCTGAAAAATTAATGCAGTTAAAATTAGAAAATTGCAGAAAAGCAAAATTAATTTAAACATAAATTAACTAAAAATTAGAGAAAATCTATAAAGAACAAATATAGAAATCAAAATAAAATGCGTATAAATAAAACAAAGCAAGAAAAATTATACAAAAAGCTGTTGGAAGGTCAGGTTCCCCACAAACCAGCCAGCCTTCGAGGTCACAACCGCGGAGCTTCAGGAATGCTAAGGTCCAAGTGCTCCAAACCTAAACCCACACCCGAACCATCCACTATGCCATGCGGTATGTGCGGCTGCCATTGTTTTTGATGTAGTGGCAAAGGTCCTAATAACGCCACTAATCTCTCAAGTTTTTCAAGATAAAAAGTGACGCCGGTGGCCTTTTCGTGGGTGCTTTAGCATTGGTCAGGTCACAGGCATGGGCAAAGATGTACACTCTGGTCAACCGGTGGTACTAGCAAAGGGGTTGTTTCGGGGTCGGGCAACGGCACAGTGATCCAAACCTACTGGCTCGTCAGAATGATGTGCCTCGTCCCTCCTAATCGCTTCACGCCCACCGCTTCTTCTCAATAATGGGAAGGTCAGTTTCCTTCTTCTCCCCATAGGGCAAAGAAAAGACCAACTCGAGGATTCAAAATTTTTCCACCAAAGCCAGACGCCGTGAGGCACTCCGCCCTCTACCACGGGTGCCACTTTGACACCCTCCTCCGTGGACATCACGCCGATCACCAGTCTTCAATGGAATCTTCAAGTAGGTTGTCCCATTCATGCTCAAAATCATTTGCTCAGCCCATTTAATCTTCGGGTCCAGTGGGAATTCTCCTCGCATGGATTTTTTCACCAACTGGCATTGAATTTCTTTATTCATCCACAAAGATCACCCACCCGCCTTAAGAAGGTCCAAAATCGCTACCAACCTGGGGAGATTAGCCGTGGGTGGCTGAAACAGACAAAGAGGCATACTCGTGGACGCGGAGGAGGTGCATAAGCCGAGGGAACACTATGCATGTGTGCACTCATCCATCGGGTCTCTATATTCTCTCATGTAATCTGGGCCTGGATTTCTCTCTACAGTTGTTGCCACGCTATGGAAGGTTCATGTAATCCCTCATCATTCATGTAAGCTCTGTGGTTACCTCCCTCGATCGTATTGGCTTCATGCTGGGGTTCCATTTTTCTCTCAATTTTCCCATCGAACTCCAGACCGAGCTACTTGCCTTTAGAATTTTTAACCCATTGAATATTCAATCCTGCAAGAGAAATAAGGCACACAAGACAACACCAAAACAAATTACAGTAGCACTATTATTATTATTTTTTTTAACAAAGAAATAAAATCAAGAAAAAATGACTGTGAAATGACAAAAGAGGGTTCACCAAGACTTGTGATGATCACCTAATACCAAATGCACTAAGGCACCATCCCCAAGAACGGCGCCATTTGATTCGTACACTTAGTGATCCCGAATCAACAAATTTGTATCCTGTTCCTCCTACCCCGTAGTCAAGCTACCGCAAAGATGCTGGTCTAAATGAACATGGATGGGTTTTCTTCAGACAAATGATTTGAGTGAAGTCAAAATTGTGAATTGAATTTGATTTGGGATTTTGTGAAAACAATGGAAGTAATGGTTGGCAAATCAGAATTTTAAATAAAATAAATGTAAAAAGAAGTCTCCTTAGCATCAAGATACTCGGGCTTAGGGATTCTAGGTAACCGGGCGGTCCTCGTATCATTTCTCGTCGGAGGATGACATATAGTCATTTCCGAACCTGACCTTTACTTTCTTAGCTATAAAACCTAACCCAAAATATTTAACTTTGAAAATGGCATCTACTGCCATCGTTGGTCAAATGATGAAGAAAAGTCTCCCCTGACTCCCTTTCACGGTTCATAGAGGGTAACTGAATGAATCTCGCGGATCTAGCAATAAGCATCCACCGAACCCTGGGCTTGCCAAATAATAGCCATTCAAGGAGATTAGAAGGATAAAACCTACGCTAGAACTGGGACACAAAGGATTCGTGACTGACAAGCTTGCGTGAAGAACAGTGAACCTTCAAGAACCTTAGATCCTCGCACCCGCAGCCTTCTGCCAACAGTGGCGGATTTTAATGAAAGATCCCTTGATTTGTCATCATGTGTTCGTCGCTCTAGAAAGTGCCAAGAAAATGAAAGAAAAAGGAGTAGTGAAGAGCATAAATGGGGGAGCTGAAAGCTTCCCCCCAAAATTTAGTACAGTGAAGTGATTGATTGTCATTTGTTACAGACTGAGGCTTATATATGCTCAAGAAGTGGAAATACAGCAATATGAAACAAATAAAATACAAAGGAGAGTAGAAAGGAGAAAAAACCAAAACCCGTGGTCGCTTAAAACACAAAAACAAAGAGCAAAGAAATTTCGCTTATGTATAGTGAATTTCGCTAGCATAGCGAAAATACAAGGCATAGCAAAATTCGAAATTTTCGCTATGCACAATAATTTTCGCTAAGCTAGCGAAATTCGCCATCTTAGCTTAAAATTTCAGGCATTAGCCAAAAATTCGCTAGATTACAAATTTTCGCTGGCGCCACAGCGAAATTCACTCGCTCTCTCCCGCGCCACTGCCCATCGCTCCCGCTACTATTCCCACCGTATTATTCCATTTCTTCATGCTTTAAAAATTCTTCATTCCCATTGTCGAAATTGGATAGAAGACCATATGAAATTGATGGAAATCAACCCAACTTGGTTATGATTATCATGCACTATATTTCTAAGCCACTCCTGCAGAAAAACTATAAAAAACAAATTAAATGCAATTAGAAGTGCAATAGTGGACCCTAACATGTCAATCGGGTTAATTATAAATAATTAGTACACAAAAGTGCTCAAAACCTATTAAAAATAGAAATTCAAAATAGTACTTTAGCACTAATCACTGATTTTCGTTATGATTGCAAAATCTGATTGCGGTGGCCTTCGCTAGCTGGTATTTAAAAATCACCGTTCCTAAATTAAAATTCTCACCTCGCTATTCAATAAAATTTTCGCAGCATGGAATTTCGCTTAGCTAGCTTAAATTTTCGCTATGCTAGCTTAAATTTGTCGCATACGAAATTGTTCTTCAACCGCAGCTTTTATGTATTTTGGTTCAAAATCTAATTAATGCTGATTAATTACCATTTTCATTCCTTATGTAATTTCATATTTTAGGTATTTTTTGTATTTTCTACACTTTTGGGGTTGACTATATAAGCCCCACAACTTTGAAACTTAAGCAACTTTTCATTTTTTATACAAATTTCCCGCAACTTTTCATTTTAGTTTATTGCTTCTTCTCTCTCCTCTTTCTCTCATTTTCTCTAATGCTAAGAACCCCTCTCTTGTGATGACAACTTAAGGGATGCTTCGGGCTAAGCCTCATACTTTGAAGAGGAGGGTTGCTAGCTTGGTTTTTGGGCTACCGTGTGTCATTCCTCATGCTTTAAATGGTACAGTACGCATTTATGGTTCCCAACTTCCAAACTAGTTTAATGCCATTTAATGTCTTTCTTTTCGTCAATACTTGTCATGCTTTGGCAGGTTCAATGCATTTTAATGGGTGTATGCACCGACATTCTTAGACGGCATTTACGAGCCATTAAAAAAGAGGTTAAATGCTGGGTTTCTAACCGAATGGGACTCTGAATGCTTAGTATTCGCTCACCCATCAGAGTGGTTCTGTGGTTAGGGTTTTACTATTCCTCGCTCCTAATGCGAGGAAATAACCCGAGGACACTCAGACACCACATGTCATCAAGCTAGCGACCTAAGTCTCAAGGTTACCTACTCACCTCATTTAATCTATTGGCGCTTAACTTCGTTGAACAAACTAACCTCCACCATGAACCAAATCCACAAATCCAAACAAAAGCCCTTCACCATTTTCAAACATCGATGCAAATCATTCGTGGGATGAAAACCCATCCCGTGTTCTAATTTAGATCGCTTATATCAGTGAGCTTGACTACTAAGTAGCAGGAGGAACATAGGAAATAAATCTTATTGACAAATTTCACCCACCGCGGCACGAATCATTATCACTCACGCCGCTTCACCGTCGAGGGATCACTATTTCAGTCGTGAGGTGCACGCAGGATTCGCCTCACTAGAAGCACGCTTGGGTTTTAAGAAAGTCAATAAGGGTTGCATTGTCATTTTGTATAAATATGTATTAGAAATTGTACATTTTAATATATGTTTGCAAGTAATTTATTAACTCTCAACCATTGTATATAAGCGATGTATTTTGTGAGTATTAATGCAGGGCCCAAGTGGCCATTATTTTACTCACATGTGGACCCCGTGGTCATTGTAAATCACATTGGGACAAAGCTCAGACTCAGTGCAGCCCCCCGTACAAAGGAGACTCCGCCCGATTTTCATGAGTGGTGGCCTGCCACTGACATCCACTTAGCATCCCGCGGTCGACGGTTGTCAACGAGACACCCCCGGTCTCACGCCACAAATTGCATTGGGAGCTGTATACGAATACCTAGTGGCTCGAGGGACTCGCCAGGGCCATGGTCACGAGGTGGTGACATCGCCACTGCATAGCTCGATGCTAGGGTTTAGCGATTACCTAGGGAAGTCACTTTATCGTTAAGAATAACGACATGCATTATGGTTTTACGTGGTGATCGGGTGTATAACATGTGTGATGTGTGATCATGTATCAGATGAATTGTGTGATTCGTATGCTCATGAGTAATATAGAGAAAATTTCAACACTAGGCTCTAGAAAATATAAACCTTAGATGTTCGAAAATTTTTAAGTAAAATGGTCCGTAATCAACGAATATATATATATATATATATATAATTTTCCTGACAAAGAGTTCCGCCAAGCCACGAAACATCCCCGTAACTAACGAGACACATCCAAGGGATGTTGGAAAGTTAGATATGATTTAGCAATGTAACAAATAGGTGAATTGTTTCTAAAAACTTTGCAAAAACAATATATAAAATCTTAAATTTAATTCAAGAATAATAATAACAAAGATTAGAATATAAACCTAAAACTCCTGATTTACAAAGGGTCTCGACACACCCTTGCCTACGTCTACTTCTCCTCAACTTTCAATATTGAGTAAGGGTTCCACTAAACTTGAGCCATAAAACCGAGGTTGTTCTTATACACTTGGATTTTGGCTCTAATGGGCTCTTTCACAATTTTTTCAAGTTATCCACATTTGAAGCTTTCACTCTTAAGCACAATAAATCACTCTCAAATTTTTAAAAGCACTCAGATACAAAGAAAGCTAAGATGAGACCAATGATGCACTCTAGGTATGCAAGTGAGGATTAATGCACCAAGAAATTTGAGAATGAGAGTTAATGAGCAAGAGAGTTAGTGGTTGTGATCTTTAATGCAATAAGCCCATAACATTAAAATGATCCCCAACACTTTATTTATTGATAAGGAACTCGATAGCAAATTAAGCTGATAACCGGTCGATCGATTCATTAAATGCACTAGCCATTGTGCATTTAATGCATTGCATGTTACCGTTTTATAGCCATTGAATTTGGCCAATTGCTAAACCGGTCAACTTCAGGATGTATAAATGAACTATTGGACCCAAACGACTGAGATACACATATCATTTGGTTGGTAACCGGTCAATTGGTTCAACCGGCATACATGATCGACTGATTCAACTAGCAAACCACAATCGGTAGATTGGTTCAATCGTTGGACCACAACTAGTTGATTAGTTGAGGCTCTGCCTCAATCGGTTGACCATAGAAATGCTCAAACTCTTGTGTTTTTATTTAAAACATTTCTAAACCTTAGCTTCTATATTGAAGCAAATTTTAGGAATATAAAACCTAAGGTTTTATGTTCGAACTTGAGTTTTTAAAGGATATGCAATTTTTGGGTTTAAAAACTGAGTTGTGAGTGATGCATGATAAATGATAATGTCCTAAGTGCATCGATGCTATCACCCAAGGAACAAAATATCAGTAATTACGATATATTTGCATTTGATTTACGATATATCTAAATATAAGTAAATATCTAAGTGGGATATTTTGACAAAAATATCTGCAAAGCGAAATAACAAAATAATTGAAATTCATAGAAATACTTTGTCGAACTATAAAAAAGACATAAATAAGAAAAATATACACTCGTTGAAGATGATATTCATTATAATTTATCGGTAAATTACATTACAATGGGCCATTTGAACTAGGAATGAGCACCATCATTTACGCTCCATTACATTATTCACGGCGGACCCCATCTTCGATAAAGACAATATTCATAATAAGATCTTCAAAATATCGGATAAATCAAAAGAAAAATAATTTGAGAGTCAAATAGAGTTTGATGTATAGATGAGTTTGTAAAGAAATCAGATGATTTTGGGGGGGTATTTATAGAATTTTTTTTGAGTCAAAACAATCATTGATTGTCAAAAAACCATTGTGATTTAATTCTAACCATTTGATTTTATTTAAGTCAAAATAGCCGATATATCTCCGATATTTCCTATATATTACCAATATATCTCCGATATTTTACCGATATATCTTCGATATTTACCTATATTTTACTGATATTTTTCAAGAAATTCCAGCACATGTGCCCGTGAGATATACTCTCGATATTTCGCCGAAATATAAAAAATTCTCGATATTTCACTGAAATATCGATGATTTTACCGATTTTTGGCCGATTTTTTGGCCGGTTGGCAAAATCGTGTCGATATCGACCGATATCCAGACATATTTCCAAATGGAGTATATCGCCCGATATATACGCTTGCTCTGCTATCACCTTACAAGGATTCCTAAGTTTACAAAGTCTTCATAGTATGCTTGAACTTGGAATCCCGATTTTCTTTACTTCTTGAACTTGATTTTGATTCAAATCTTTGATGAATGGTCTAGTCTTTAAGTTCATAGTCGCCTACCATATGTCACTCATCTGAAGTAAACTATTAGGAACTAATTACCTTGGTTTATTATCATCAAAACCTCAATTAGAGGTACCCTTGAGCCAACAATCTCCTCTTTTTTGATGATGACACATCGAGGTTATCTAGGTGGAGTGATACTCCCCCTCAACCTAATAATCCATCAACAAGTCAAGAAGATTATAATATAATAACATATAAGTGTGTATCATGACAGAGAATAATATCATTAAAGTTCACAATGAAGTCATAAACATTTGTGTGTGTGTGTATCATAACCAAGGAGTACAAGATTTGACAATACAAAGGATAAGAAATTATAAATACAAGTGTATGTCAATCAACTAGACAATATACTTGTAAAACCTGAGTAAATTTGAGTTTTTCCAAAGAAAATGGGCAAACAAGGTGAACTTGTCGCTACGATATAGGCTGAAAACGTATGTTTTCTAGATCCTCGCATGATGAACCGACCTCACTGGCTGGGTTCATCATGCGAAATTTAGTCGCCATATTCTTGTTGAATTCCGAGATAGTCTGAATTTCACGTTTTTCGAGGCAATCTAGTAAGCTCCAAGACATTACGGCAAGCCATGTGGGTGACACATGGATAATCTATTGCGACAAGTTTTCTCGGTCACGACATTACCCCGTCGCGACCAAGTTTCTGGGACAAGAATCGGTTTTTCTCTTCTCCAACTTGTTTCCGGGCCATAACTTCTTCGCTTTAACTCGGATTTGGGCGTGTGAGTACTCGTTGGAAAGCTCTTTGAATGTAGAATGCAACCAATACGGAATTTGAACCATCTGTTGTTCCATATGGTACATAAAAATTCATATTTTCAATGGCGCGCTGTGATACTCTCGGTTGACTCTTCTTTTGAAAATTTATTGCTCATTTCTTTCCAAATCACTTGCTTTTCATCAATAATCCTACAAAACCAAGTTTAGAGGAAATTTTATGAGCTCTTATATGAATATGGATATAAATGTACAAAGTAACATGTGAAATGAATCTCAAAACATGTATGAGTTTCGTACTCATCAAACACCCCAAAACTTGAAGTATATGTAAAGGCCAAAATGATGTACATGTGAAAATATGGTCATGTGAGTGAATGTGGTAAATACTCAAAACTGATTTGAAACAAAAGCAAGTGTGCTCAAAACCCGAAATGAAAAGCATTACCAACACTCAACCCCTTTCAAGTGCACTCGGCCATAAGCAATAAAGTGGACTTAGGAGTCCTGGATATCGCACTCCACGAGGATCGGGAGGTTCTAATTGAATTTTGATCACCCCGATTACAAGGGCTCTTCACTATTTAGGCATAAAATAGATGAATAAAATCAATTTAATTGAAATAAAAACTAATTTAAAACTAATCCTAAAAATCTACCAAATAAACAACTACTTAATTCTAAAAGTAGAAGAGAGTCACTAGTGGACGGGGATAATTGTTTACAAACAATTTTTGCATTTCCTTGAAAGCGCAACAATTGTAAGTCAATGCTAGATTTGTCCAAGAGCAATGTAGTATAGCTTGATTTCTCCAGCATACACCATACATTTCACTGGGCTAGAGATCCATATTCCTTTTCAGACAACGGGTCTAAATAGATACTTGTAAATGGCACTCTTTAAGATTTGATTGTTTTTCTTTTTCAATACTTCACAACCATTTTCAGATCAAGAATTCTTTCGCCCGTATGTAGATAATGCAAGCCTTCTCCAATGTAATTGGTATCTCGCCCTTCTCAAATCTAATAAAATTTCTATCTCCTTTGATTAGATCTTTACTAACACTCCGATCAAGATCCTTTCATCGACTAAGGAGAAACATCTCGATTAACTAAATTGATACATCATCTAATTAATCCTCACACCATGAGTAAATTAGTGATCTATCAAAGTAATTTTCGAGTTCATTAGTTCCAAGATATTAGTCTAACATACCCTCTAAGTTATCGTTTACCAGAATCCCACATCTCTATGTCACAGCGTAGGGCCTCCCGAAATCGCAGCAAAGATACAAATTTTTTGGGTATAAGCTACTAATATTCCCCAACGCTTAATTATATGAACAATACTACTATATAAATTCAGTTTTCAAACCCATAAAATAACTGAAAAACTGCAAATCTGAATGTTCAACAATTAATCCCCACCTCTAGAGGGTGTTTAATGTTCCATTACTGGATTCCAATCATCATCAATCAAACAAAAAGTAAGAAAATGAAGAAAGAAATCAAGAGACATGAGAGAGAGAAAATCCAGATTTTTAGCTTCAATCTTTGTCTGAACCTTAGTGAAATCTAAATCTCTATTATACAACACCGAAATCTCTTCAATATAAATAAAAATCTTCTCTAAAACTACTCTAAAATCTAAAACAAATCAAAATCACAGTAAAACCGGAAAAAGTGCGCCTAGAGAGAGAAACCCCATGAGAGAGGCTCTCCAATCTTCCCGCTACCCTCTTTACCTTAAAAACGAGTATATATATGGTCCTAGGGTGAAATGGGCATGAAATTAGGTCAAAATATCAATTTTCGGCCTTTTTTAGGTCTATCTAGCATTTTTGGTCGCAAACAAAGAAATCGGGTCACCGACTTTTAGGTCGCACCAAGTTTCCTGTCATGACTCAGTTTCCTTCGTCGCACAATTTCCCCGGTCGCGACCAAGTTTCTAAACAACAATCGGGTTTTTCTTCTCCAACTTGTTCGACATACCCCTTTTGTTTTAACTCGATTGGGCGTGAGGAGTACTCCTTGGAAAGCTCTTTGAATGTAATGCAAACATGTGAGTGAATTTGAACCATTTGTTGCTCCATATGGCATGTAAAAATTCATCTTTTCAGTGGCATCAGGATACTCTCACGACTCTTCTTTTGAAAATATATTGCCTATTTCTTTTCCAAATCACTTGCTTCTCTTTTCATCAATAATCCTACAAAACCAAGTTTAGAGGAAATTCTTATGAGTTTTACATGAATGATATAAAATTCACAAAATAACATGTGAAATGAACTCAAAACATAGATGAGTTTTGCACTCATCAATAACCATGTGAGTGACACATGGAAAGCCATGTGCCATAATGCATGGCAAATACTTATGCATGTAGGACACATGACAAGCCATGTGTCAACATGCATGGCACATGGAGAAGGCTATATATGGGGGGTGGGAGCTGTTCGTAGAAGCAGGGAGTAGCAAGAAGGAAAAGGAAGGAAAAAAAAAAGGAGATGGAAAGAAAGGAAAGAAAGAGAGGAAAAGAAAAGAGAGGGAGGAGAAGAAAGGGAGAGAGAAAGAAGGAGAAAAGGAAAGCGGTGTTTCGACGGTCAGAACTCGTCAGACCAAGAAGTAAAGTCCGTATATTCGATGAGGGTCAGAGACTCTAAGAGGCAGGGACTCTCCTACCTTGGTTTCTTTCATCCTTCGAGCTATTGTTTCGTCTCGCTGTGGGACTCACGCTGCGCTACAAGCTTATGGCATGTTTTGTGGTATTAATCGGAATATGGTCCATTTTGCTGGGCCTCAATTGAGACGGCTTGTAGTCACTAAAGGGCTGCTTATGATCAAATTTGGGCTGAAAATCTCATGTATGGAGTCGCTAAAATGTTCCCAGAACCCTCGCACACGATCAGGTGGATCATGCAATAAGCAGGGCTCTTGTTGCACTTCCAACTCGACGGCTATTTTTCTTATCCGAACTCCGATTCACGCGTTCATCGACTCTTTGAAAATCTATTTGAGTCTAGAATTTGATCACATGCCTCGAAATGGAATTTGGTGCTCAAAAAATTGCTGAAATTTTGATCATAAGCACCAAGTGTACTAATTGCATTGCATGACATGCTTGTTTGATGTAATGTTGATATGTGTAATAATATATTGACATGTGATGAATTGTATGTGTAGACATGTCCATTACATGACATGTCAGGCTATTTCCAGGACATGTTATGTCGTAATTTAGCCTATAGAATAAAGGGCTTCATTACTTGACTAAGTAATTATTCAGATGTGATGCTGATATATGCTTCGTGGTGTTGGCATTGACACTTAATGAGTTAATGCAGGGAATTATATGTATGTTTGATATAATTGTCTTCAGATGCATTCGTGGATATGCATGTTTGATAAAATTTTCCATATATACCATCATATATGTGATATGGTGCCAAATACATAATGGTATAATTAGACAGATTCAAGGCGACATCGTGATTAAATGGGTGTGAGTGCATGGTTGGTAAAATCAACACTGTGTTTGGTGTTTGATTGGGTGGGCTCGATTAAAATGTGGACAATGTCCAACAAAGTCACACCCGCTGATTGAAATGGTAAGGAAAATATGTGCCAGTATCAACAAGTTTGATAACCCCTCGTGTGAAAGACCTCGCCAATTATGGTCATGATACTCCCAGCCAGAAAGGCGTGAAAAGTGTCTGGTTTCTGAGTCTGCTTGAGACACCAAAATCCGCTACCCACAAAGGCGTACGGATTTTGAATATAAATGATCATTAGGATGTATCATCCAAAAGCTGTTTATAAACAAAATGAATTTTGTTTTTGAAATGATCATTGGGATGTCATCCGCAATGACCTAAGCCATACATCGCTTGTGCGTCAGGTGAGGAGTTACGAGGACTCGAGCATGGTACATGATGAGTCGTGACCTCATTTCATGGCATGGCAATGAGGATTCCATATAGAATTGGTACGTTCTCGCTGGAATGTGATCGCGGAAAGTTCTGTGAGGATATCAGATGCACTTAAAAGCGGAGTGTTCTCAGAAGGTATTTACTCGCTGGTTCACCCTTTATGGGAAAATATTTTAGGTGCAAGACAAACACTCAGCGGGAGTGACGCTCATCCAAGGTCACCTGCAGTTAAGACCGACATGTGGCCTGATATTCATTTTGTAAATATATAAGAACAATATAAAGGTTTATATATGATTTCAGAGTAAGAGGTTGTAATAAACCTTAAGGACTATTGTGACATCATTTCAGTAATATTCGAAAGTATGGCTGAAAAGGGCCTAAGTAAATACTTTACTCATAAATGAGTCTCATAATGAGACACAATAAGGTGGTATCGAACATGTGGATACCCAAAGGTATTCTCAAGAAGTCGATGTCAGTCAACGAGACCCTAGGGTTTTAGGGCGTCACAATACTCCTAAACTCCCAATAACAAAATGTCTCCCCTTTTTGGGAACATAAAAAGGGAACAAAGAGGCATCCAAGCAATAAACACGAGAACCTAGGGCACTAGAGGAGGGAATAAGGAGAGAAGATAGGCCATCATCTCGTAATGATAACGATGATGCTCCTCCTAATCACTCGCTACGCTCCTAATCATGAGCCGCACACTCCCAACCGAAAGGAATCGCTTGTCATAATCTGGTCCCGCTTAGGAGAGTGCCTGCATATCTTATCAAATGCGAGTCTATAAATCATCTAAGCGGGTCTCAAAAGAGATGAAGTGTCGATCGAGAGTGTCTATAAGCTCAAAGTAGTGGTGACGGAGAGAAATGAATTACGCTTCATAGATAATAGAGCTCTCCTCAAACGTCCCATGCAACCTAGTAATGTCATCTCTTATCCTATGAAGGTCCTCTCAAGCAGCATGAAGATCGTGGAAAAGAGGGTCGCCAAGTATGAAAATAAGAAGGCTTCGGGAATGGTGAATAATGCCAAGGTTGCTCAAAATGTGTGGTTGCTCAAAGTGTGGAGGCTAGATAAAGGAAGGCATCAACGGTGGCTCATAATGGTGTGCAGACGAGGTCGAGCTGACATGTGGCTCACCATAGGAGGATGGGTACTCAAGCCAAGGAAGGATATGCAGATTATCCTCCATATGATCGTGAGGATCGATCTCGACCTCCACCCCGGATCTCATCCTTCTTATACCGAGCCCAGTTGTGCTCTCGGGGGAATCGGTATCCTGCCATGATGTAGGGTGGATGAGGTAAACGTAGTAATAGCAAGGCACTTATCGATTAGCCGGCCTGGAAGGTCAAGGCCGTGTAATAGCGAAGCACGCGAAGAGGCGATCGCACGGAGAACTCTCTTCGACACACGTGACTTGAGACTATGTGGCGGATCAGCAAGATGGACGAGACTTCCAACAAAGCCGCCCGACAAGGATAGAGTCCAGAATAAAAGAAACTAAGTAAGATACCTTGGTCTAGTAGCCGCCTCGGGGAATAATGCAGCGACAGAAGATCTGATGGAGGAGACACGCCTTATGAGTAAGGAAATTAGCCTACATCCTAGCCAATAATAATAAGCGTTTAGCGCCTGGGAAGACATCAAATGACCGCGGCATGATCAAACCACGACCCAAGCGCCAAGTCTGACTCAAAGGACTAACGCCTGTTTGGAATCTGATAGGAGATGATAGAGCTCTGAAGCACCAATGTCGAACTCAATCCCTCGTAGCATGCTTGTGATCCTTGAGCTTGAGACACGTGCTCGAGATGAAGAAAACCTAGACCATAGTAGGATACACGCTCACGGAGAGACACTAGCGGTACCACCCCATCTAGGAGAAGAGTGCCTCAAGTCGAGACCCCTCTAGCGAAGAGAAATCAATGTCATACCACAATGACCTTTACAGCGTGTTTGGAATAGCAGTGCTCATGCTCCGTGGGTGATCTAAATAAACTCATGTTAGTGTATAAACACGCCTTATGCCCTCTCGCTTTCAGGTAGCTCGCCCTGGGACTTGTGCTCAATGAAGTGTTTGTCCCGCTCGTGGAAGGCCGACTCATGTCCCTACTCTATGCAATAGCGTATAGAATCTTAAAGAACACACCTAGGTCAATGTAAAAAAAATAAGGAACGCAAATGAGGAAGAGTCCTAAGGGAAGCTCTAAGAAAGCTCAAAGAACAAGCCCGAAGAAAAACTAAAACAAAAAATATAGCAGAAAATTGCCTAAATTTGAATTATCAATGTGGACCAAATGTTCATATAGTTCGCCATACTAAAAATTCCAAAATTTCAATCTAAAAGGCATTCCAAGGTGGCAAAGAGTTTGAAAGTTCAAAGCCTTAAATGATGTCGAAAAAAATATTTCTTGCGAAGGTGCCAAAACAAATTTCAAGAGCATCACAAAAGGATTTTGAAAAACCATATGCCAAGGCATTTTCAAAAATGGATTAGGAGTACCCTACAACGCTTATCCTAAAAGCAAACCAAAAAGAAATAGAGGTTTAAAGTGAAAATGGGCAATCAATCCTAAAAAATAAAATTGCAGACAAAAAACCTTGTACCCATTTCAAAGTAAAACACCGAACATCCTAAGTAGCGAAAATCCGCTTAGAAGCAATTTGAAACTAAACAAAATGAAATCCGCCCCATGACGATTGTTAGAAAGCCAACCCAAAACAACCATACGAAAATCATCCCCAAAGATGAACAAAGTGAAATCTGCCCCAAAACGACCTTTAAATGAAGCTTAACCGTTTAGAAATAAGTGGAACTGAGAGATACATAATGGTAGGAGTGAAAACCCAACAGCTAGACATGAACCAAAGACAAAACAAAACAAAGAAAATAAAAGTTAACTGCTACAAGGGGAATAAAACGACAACAAAAGAGAAGGGGAATAAGAATCCAACAACCCAAATCCAAGCATCGCGGCGTGGCTTTCAAAATGGAGACGAGGAAGATGAAAATGAGAGAAAAACTTACCAACAGGAGAAGAATCTGCCACCGCAACTGAAAAGCCAAAATGAAAGCCTCCTAGCCATGAAGAAAAACAAACGGTGGATGCCAAAGATCAAAAGCTTCCCAACCCAAAAACGAATATATCCGCCGCCGACAAATCAATCGACCAACAGAACCGGTAGAGTTTCAATCGATCGACCGTAAGTGGAACCCAGAGACCGCTTCTTGGGTCAAAATTCTTCATCGTTAATTTAGTTTAACAAAGCTGATGTACTCTTCTCAACTTGGCCAACCTAAGGTTTGGGTCTTATTTCTTCTATCGGCGAATTCTGCATTCTGATACTCTCCCCATGATATTCAAACTGCTTCCTCATAATTTTGATGCTTTCTCTCCATGGGATAGAAGAATTTTGATCATGATCGATCAAATTTGAATAGAAAGCTCATACACCTTTATGAAAAAATGTCAAACAATTTTAATCACCAATTTACAAGGTAATAACCCCTAATTCTATTCTAATATTGACAAATTGATCCCCATTAAGGGGTTTTGTGAAAATATCAATGAGTTGGTCTTCGGTTCTAACAAATTCAAGGTATATCCCCCTTTTGTGCATGATCTTTAAGGAAATGGTGTCTAATCTCTATATGCTTGGTCCGAGGGTATTAGACAAGATTCTTTGATATGCTAATTACACTTTTGTTGTCACATTTTATGGGAACATGAGAAAGTATGAAGCCAAATTCACTAAGTGTTTGTTTAATCCAAAGGACTTATGCACCTCCTAACCCGACGGTTGTTACGATTTCTGCAAGCGCACGAGTTGTACAAGTAATATAGTGGACTAACAAGTTCAAATATCGATCCCATAGGAAAGCAGGGTTTGTGGAGGATCGAAAGCACCCCGTCTACTTAAGTCTTTCACTATTCGGTTACCAGATGACTCGGGGAGAAAGTGTTTTCAATCTAAAATAAGAAAAAATAAAGCAAAACAAAATGGGGTGTGATCAATGTCCACCACAAGGAATGGATAATATCTAGATATAACTCGTGTGGAAAGATACTAGGGTTGATTGTCTCCATTGATGCATTTATGGTTTATATTCATTAAGCACTGATTGAGTAAACGTATACTTGTGCATGTCCAAGGAATCCGACATGAAGTTTAAAATTTTGTGTCTCCCCTCAATTTCTCACATTAACTCCCTATTCTCCTTTTGGTCTATCTAGGTCATTAAGTATGGTACTTTTATAAGGCGTTGCTTCCTGAATCATATTTGGTCACCGTCATTCCATACAATGTGATTCTCATTCTGCTACACTTTGATCGATCACCTCCTATCCACGACCCTTACATAACAATGCTGAGATGATGCTACTCTAATGAAATCCATTTAAGACTAGGTATCTTAATCCCTTTTCGTAATTTTTCGACAAAGCACTAGCATTCCGATTAATTAGTTCACACCTAAGAGTTTACATTCATATTTGCAGTAATGTAATCCAAGAGTTATTTGAGACGCCCCAGAGGTCGTGGACTCGAATACCCAACTCTCAGCATGCATTAATTAATCATAACCTTAGTAATCCCAAGCATTACACCAACCAACATCAACAAAAGCACAAATTCAAAAGCTGTTCTAATTTAAGTTCGAAGTCAACCAAATGTATTTTATTGCTATGCCAAGACACAAGTGAGTGATCTAAAAAATGACATGTTCCACTAGTGCTTTTTCTATCAATCTTACAACCTCCAAAGTTCGCATCTGAATTGCATATTTGTAACACCTAGTGTTAATGGAAAGAACATAAAGCTAAGAATTACCTTGTGAGTTAAATTAAACTTGTTCACTAGTTAAATCTAAATTTTAAGGTAAGTCATAGGTTTAATCAGGTGAAATTTGGTTAGAATTACTTATGATAAACTAGTAAATTAAATGTAATAACATCCTCGCTGATTTATGAATAAGAAAACTTCAAGAACCATGTGGCAAGCTGTCAAATCTTAATACTAAACAATGGGGAGGACCAAATTGCAAAAATACTTAAAGAAGAAAGGTGGCGCCTCTAAGCATGCCACCTCAAGCTGCTTAAACGAGGTTATATGCGGTTAGGCCTGGTTTTCAGCCCATTATTTTCACCTTTTTCAGTCTAAAGAGAGAAGTTAGAGTGAGAGAGTGAAGGGATCTTGAAGAAGAAGAAGAAGAAGAAGAAGAAGGTATGTGATTTTAGTAGTTTCTAATGCCTAATGATTAGTTAATTCTATTTAATGATAAATCTTGGTTTAAATGAAATAAAAAGTTAGTTTAAGTTGTCTTTAATTAAGTCTAATCATATAATAAAGCTAATAGATCCCAAATTATTTGGTTTAAGGTGGTTATATGAAGAGAAATTAGCAAAGTGGGTTATGGAGATTGTTGAGTTTGGAAATTGTTTTAGTGCTTAGGAGACTAGTTAAGGTTATGCTCTTAAAACTAATCAATGGGTTAAGTTTAAGTGGAATTAAAGTGGTGATTTAGTTAGCTAATTGAAAAAAATAATTGTACCACTTGGAAGGGGGTTAAACAAGTTCTAACTAAGGAAGTCTACAGGAATGAAAGTTAAAGAATCGTGGAAATTAAAAACGGCTGTAAGAATCAATGATTTTAAGGTCAGAGTCACCACAATATCTTTTGAATTTACTTATGTGATTTTTGTGTAAATGAACTCTAAATTAGATTGTTCTATTTAAGTTCCTCGATTTAGCTAAGGATCTCTACTACATGTAGGAATTTCAAGAGTTGAAAAAGTGAGGTAGTGGAATTTTATACTCATTCTGGGCGTTTGTCATACAGGATGAAAGTGTCCAAAACACTCATTACATGCCCAGGTTTTAGTGTGTTTATGATCTATTTTGTATATAAATAAAGTGTTGTTTAGATTTATTTCTAATATTTGGTTTTATTTTGTTTTTTAGGTAAAATGGTGAAATCGAGGCAAGCTGGTACTCTTGGAAGACGGAGGAATGGAAAAATCCCGCCTCCAATGTCGCGATGTTTTTTGCTAAGCCTCATCATCCAATGTTGCAACGCCCCAACGCCGACGATTTCGAACTCGTCAAGTCATACCTCACTGAGTAGAGCACTGGCCATAAAGCAAAACCCACCATGTGAGTCAGACCGTGAGGACCTGAGAATTGTAATGGATGATCTCCTTTTGCATATTTCAAGAAGAATTCGGTGGCTTTGAGGAACTTGAAAATCCATCATCATCTTGATCACTAGAGTTTTCTCTCTTTAATCTCATGTTTTATCCTATATTTGTAATGGATCATACCTATATGATGTTCTAAGTTTGTGATCTAGGGTGTTGGTTGTACATTGGACATGAATATTATGTCTAGTTGTTAATTTTCATATTTCTATTATCTTTTAGTAATTGTTTTTCTATTAACTCATGCTTGATTGATATTGATATATTGATTTTTGATCAATCTCAATATGGTGAGTGATTCTTTGTGAGGTATGAGAAGTGAATGAAGAATTAGACATAAATGAGTTAACTTAATTAATTGGATAATAGAGATATTAACAATAATTAGGAGGCTTAGTGGTTCTTTGATCCTAATGCATCTTTAACACTTGGGGTTGAGCTAAGAAGAAAGAAACCTAGTGTTAAATGGTAGGTTATTTGATCTTGAGAAAGACTTATAATTAATCATAGACAAGAACCGCCTTGGAGGACATTTTCATAAGATAATAGAATGGATATTACTGTATTTGTCCAATATACAAAATCGATAAGGCTCAAAAAGTGCTATTTTAACCCCTTCGTTTATCGTGCAAGCCTTGAGCACTTTTTGTGTACTAATTAGCGTAATTAACCTGATTTGCATATTAAGGTCCTTGCTATTCTACTGATCGCATTTTGTGGCTAATTTTGTAGTTTTTGCAAGCTATTTATGCCCAAATTATCGAGTCAATTTAAACACGAAGAACCTCGAGCCAATCCACCTGGCAGACGATTTTCGTATGAAAGAAGAGCAAAAAAGAGAAATACGGAACACAAGAAGAATTTATGTGGCTACAAATTTTCGCAGTCGCAAATTCTCGCAGTTACGCACTTTCGCAACCCGAAATTCCGCAGCCTCGTGAAACTCCGCCCACTCGCTGCTACTATTCATGCCTCTCGCGCATCGCTCACTTCTCACTCGAGACACCGGCTTCGCTTCCCATTTGAATTCCTTGCCTCTTTTTGCTTCTCTTTCGATTTCTTTCCCATTTGCCCTCATAGAATAGCTTAACTACTTTTGTTGATTTGGTAATTTTGCTTTTGTCTCGTGGTTATATAGTTTACTCACACACCCAGAATCTGGAGACTTTTTCATTCAAAATAAGAAACTTTAGGAGCGAAGAGTTCCAATTTTCCCGCTTTTCTCCTTTTCTCTCATTTTCTCTCCCTTTCTCTCACTTGTCTCGGCTCAAACAAGTCTCAGAGATACAGAGTTTACAATCATGGGATTGTCGCTAAACCCCTCCATCCTTGAAGAAGAGGGCTACCTGGTACGCTTTGGAGAAAATGATTCACATTTTTAATGCTAGCATTTATGATCATTTATGGCTTCTATCTCTCACTCTAGGGTTAAATTTTAAATATACCCTGATTAACCTGTATTCGCAAGCTTTTGGTTCAAATGGATGCTTATTGCTAGATCCATTGATATCCTGCTAGTCAGCCTCTATTAGTTACTGCAGGTGTGCTTGTGAGGTGTGTTGTCATTGACTCCGCCCTGGGAGCATGTATGCTCATTAAATGCCATTTTTTGAAAGGAAAAATTATAAGGGTTCAGTTTTTAAGGCCAAATGAAGATCCGGTTCGGGAAATGACTATAGGTCATCCTCCCAAAAGAGAGGAAAAAGATCCGAGGACCTCTCATTCACCTTAAGGCCTTTAACCAGTAGCCCAACGCTTCAAGTAGTTCTTTTTCTTATTTCATTTCATTTTATTTCGCCAAAAACAATTCAACCCACCGCTTTTAACAACACCCCAAATCTAAACTAAAATTCACCATTTCAATCATTGTAAATCATTTCAGGCGGGGGAGAAACCCATCCATGTTCGAATCTCTTAAACCACTATACCGCAGTGAGCTTCGCTACGACAATAGGAACTCGGGGTCGCAAATATCATGGATTCCGGTACACCTACCGTGGCACGAATCAAATGACGTCGTTGTCGGGGATGGTGCCTTATGCAAAGTGGAGAGTTTTATTGAACTTGTGATCCTCATCACAAGTGTCATGAATTTAATCTCTTTCGCTTACTTTTATTTCCTCAAGTAGCTTCATCACGAAATGATTTAATTTTTTTATAATGTTCATACATAGAATTTTCATTTTTATTTCTAGCTAACATTAAACTTCTTTCGTGAGCTCCTCGCTTTCGTCAATTGTCTGTGTCGCCGCCAGCAATTATGAACCATCGCGTGAATACCATGCGACAAAGGTCGTTGCTCCACCCGAATGTGGTCAGGAAGGCATTAATACAGGTTAGGATGGAGTCCCCACCTGAGGAGCAACAAAGCCAACAGGGGGTGCAGAGAAGCCCCAATGCTTAAAAGTCAATGATGGACCATATACACCCACCAAGGGTGAGTGCACCCTCATGTATCAGGACCTCCCGTCAAGACATGATTGTCAGCTCACTAGTCCCGACTGCTCCCCACTTTCCATGGCATGGAAAGTGAGAACCCTTATTCGCATATCCGGAAATTTGAGGAAGTATGCAATACCTTCAAAGAGGGTGCTAACAACCTGGACCTGATGATGCTAAAATGCTTTCCTCTAACTCTTAAGGACAAGGCCAAGATTTGGCCCAACTCCCTATGGCCAAGGACAATACGAAATTGGACAGAGATGCAGGCTGAATTCCTAAAGAAATTTTTTTCCATGCACAGGACCAACAGTTTGAGAAGGCAGATCTATACTTTCCCAGCCAATGATAATGAGAAGTTCTATGAATGCTGGGAAAGGTATATGGAGACCATCAGTGCATGTCCTCACCATGGCTTTGACACATGGATGCTGGTGAATCACTTTATGACACGTCCCCGCTATGAGGAAGCAATTGTTAAACCATGTGGAGGGATCTCCTGAGTAAAATCCGTAAGAAGCCATGGATTTTCCGAAGCATGTGAATAGAGACCTCGCTGACGAGCCCAACCCCAGGGAAGCTGAAAGAATGAGGCCTGCATCCAGTTCAAGGGGAGGAATGTACTCACTCTCAGAAGACATGGAAATGAAAACGAAGCTATCCACCTTGGCTAGGAGGGTGGAAGAATTGGAAGGGAGAAGACTTTATACGAGTTCGTGATTGA
Organism: Tetrastigma voinierianum; assembly: GCA_016808115.1. Lineage (NCBI taxonomy): Eukaryota > Viridiplantae > Streptophyta > Magnoliopsida > Vitales > Vitaceae > Tetrastigma > Tetrastigma voinierianum. The sequence goes on along the minus strand of JAEQBH010004433.1, from coordinate 181,912 downwards.
AGTCCCTTTATAAAGCCAAGCTATGCTTCATTTTATTACCAACCGAAAGCATGCGGGTGAGCAACAGTCCAATATTCCAAAGAGTAAGAGAGATGTTTTCTGATCAGGCCAATTTTATTAGTCAAAGCAAACCTCAACCCAATGCCCCATATAACAATACATATCGATAACCACCCTAATCTCTCGAAGCCAACCCCGCTATATGCCCCTGCGCCGCATAACGCTTTGTTCCTCATCTTATCCACACGCCTACCACCATCCTCATCCTCAGCTGAACAAGCTATTTTAAATTTGCAAGGTGGTGGTAGTGATTTCGTGGAAGAGCAAAAGGGAATTGAATGCATAAATTGACTCGTAGAATTGATAATCGTGGAAAGCACCTCAACAAAAAGATATGGCTCAAAGTGATCTCAATTAGAAAATAGATAATCTGGCAGATTCACTGTGGATTAACCACTGGAGGCCGTACAAAGGAAGACTCCCGCCAGCACACCTTCAACTTAGGAGTCCATGAGATAGGTTCCGCCAGCTGAATTTCATCATGATTTGATGAAGTAAAGGCTATCATCACTGAGTAGCTGGAAGGCAGTTGATCACCAGCACTCCAAACCCGTTTTGAGGAGACCAAGCAGCAGTGCTAAAGTGGACAGAACATATAGTTAAAAGAAGATTCAATGAAGAAGAGCATGCCTCATCTATTTCAAGCATTAAAAGGTAAGAAAAAGGCCTCCAATCGCATCAAATTCAGAAAAGTAAGGTGTGCGGAAGGTCAATATCCCACTGCATGATTAAATGTGTTCCAACATATGCCAAATTTTTAAAGACCCGTGCACACCAAAAGAGGGTCGGGCATCGATAAGAAAGCCTTCCCTAATGTAATGTGTCGGCACATCATTCAGAGCAAGACCCCAAGAAAATACAAGGGATCCGGTGGATCCCCACCATCTTAGCTTAACATCTGAACCCAGATAGATTAAAGTAATCGCTCGATTTAGGAGCCGTTGTCAACCTCGCACCTTACCTCTCAGATACAAAGAAGTTAGGGTTCGGGAGTTTAAGCCTACCAACATCACTCTATCCTACCGGACGATCGATAAAAATCTTAAGGGCATAACAGGATGTTTTCGGGGTGAAGGTAGACAAATTTATTATCTCTGGTGAGGACTTCGTAGTTCTCGACACGAGTCAGGTGCGTAGGGCACTAACCAAGTGCCCATCATACTTGGGTGGCCATTTTTGGCCACATCTAATGTCATAATCAATTACCGGAATGGAGTCATGGATTTTGCAATATGACTTTGGAGCTTAATATCTTCCACCTAGAAACAAGCAATAAATCAGAAAGGAGGAGTGAATTGACGAAGATCATCAGCAGCTTGATGAAGAATTAACCCGTGATCGCCACCCTCCAAAGACCACCGACTCCCCCAAGACCACTAAGGCTGAGTGTTTAAACAAGAGAGGCGTAAACCTCAACCTCATCGCAGCTCACCACGCTGCATTAATGGAGGGACTTCTCCTCCGACCCTCCATGAAACTGTGTATGATCATTGAATGGGAGTGGTTTCTACAAGAATATGAAACCACTCCAATTTTTGTTAGACTTTATTCGCTTTTACTTTAAGTTTCATTTGTGATTTATTTAATTTTCTTTTAGATTATCTTTTAATTTTGGTTAATTTAGTTTTCTGGGCATATTTTCATTTTTCTGCATTTTTTCTTAATTTTTTCTGTGTTTATTTTAACAATTTGGGTCAAATTTTTGCAGTAGGAGGTCCAGAAGCTCACCCAAAAAATTTCACACGATGCGAAATTTCTCAGAGTCTGCACTATCTATTTTTTTTTGCCTTATATATATATATATATATATAATTAAATTATTTTTATTTAAAAGTAAAAAAAATCGCGCACCCAAGGCGGTAAATTCCCCGCAACCCTCCACCCTCGCAGCCCCATTTTGTTTTCTCAAGCATAACTTTAATCCGAACTCCATTTTGAGTAATTTTGGTACGTTGGAAAGCTTAGAGAGTGTAGAATCTAAATATTACTAGAAAGAACACTTTTGAAATGTTTAGAAAGGCAAAATTTTCAAAATGCTCCAATTGGTCACTTTTTTCTCTCTCTTTTCCTCTTCTAACTTGTTCATTTGAAGCCCAAACGGAGTGAATAAGGTGTCTATAAAGATCAGGAAGTCCCTATCCAACAACGAGCACACATTTCATCAAGGGAGGTAGGCACTTCCCTTCTCTAATCTCAATCCAAGCCCTATCATGACAATGTGACATTTGGTTTGTGGGGAGAGTTATACGAAGGAAGTGACATTTATTTTGCATTTTGTTTTTCATTTCTTTGTTAAAGCTCATTTTGTTAAGGTTAATGACTCACTATTTAGTTTTCTTTGTATAGTTATTTGTTTTGTTTATAGTTGTTATTTGCTTTTGGAAAAGTTTAAAATATAGTCATTTTTTTATATAATACATACTATACACCTTACTTTTTCTCGATTTTAAAAAAAATTATAATCATTTTTTATGGTTGCTTACCAAGTAGCTTGAAAAAATCAAACTATTCAATTTGATTAGTACCCAAATAGTGCAATATTGAGCCTTGTTTATTGCAGGCTTTATATGCTTTTTGTGTACTAATCGACTTCAATAACTCAATTGATACATTGGGGTCCCGGCTTTGCTACTGATCACATTTTGTAGCTATTTTAGTAGTTTTGCAGGTCGAATGCCTTCTATTTCTTCAATTTGACTCAAACACGATGAACCTGAGCCGAATTTGAAGTTGCATGATCAAATCTGAGGAAATTCGGAGCAAATTTATTGAAGAAGGAGTGAGCAAACTGCTGAGTTTAGGGGTTGTGGACCGGCAACCCGCAAACCCTCGTAGGGTGCGAATTTCGCAAAGGCCACCTTTCGCAACCCGCGAACACCGCTAACCCGATCGCGATCCACTTGTCGGGTGGTTTTATACAAGTTTGCCCTTATGTAATTTCTGCCCTTAACACACTTTGTAATTTCCTATACCGAAAGCACCTATATGCTCAAGACGCTTGTAATAAAATCAACTTTTTGTCACTCAATCAATCGCCAGCGCTGCTTCCTCCCTCTCTATTGTCAGGATTTTCTCTTCTTCTCCCTTCACTTCTCAAGATTGCAGCCAAACACCCTCACGATGACAAATCAAGGGATGCTTCAAGCACACCCCCGATCCTTGAAGCGGGAAGGCCACAGTGTTGTTTTTAGTTTAGCTACATGTTCTCATGCTCTTCATGTTCGTGTTTAGTTTAGTATTTCAGGCTCCCCGCTTCTCACCATAAAGTTGTTTTAAGCATGTTCCCTTTGGGTGTATTTCTGGGTGCTTCGTTATGGATACTTTAACTAGATCCACTCGAGCCCGCTAGTTGTCTCCTCATTAGTTATCGTAGGGTAGTGTTTTAGATGTGTTTTCACCGCTAGTGACATTTGAGCCTAATGAAATGCCATCTTTCAAAAGGAAATCCTAGTGGCTTAGGTTTTAAAGCTAAATGAAGATCCGCTCGAGAAATGATTATATGTCATGCTCTTAAACATGAGGATAAAGACCCGAGTACATGTCGGGTTAACCTAGGAACACTCAGTTTTAGTGGCCCCGAGACTTCAAGGATTTCTTTAATTTTTTACATAGTTATTTTAGCTCGCAAATCCATCTCACACACAATCGCTTTCACACACCCTATAAACCAACGAAACACCATTTTCACGTAATCGTAACTCTTCTTTTCACGAAGAAACCCATCCCCTCGTGGTTCGACCCTAGAGCCAATTATACCGCAACAGCTCTTGCCACGCTCTCTGCGAATAGGGAATCCCAGCTATAAATTTTGTCGATCTCGAACACCCACGCGGCACAAACGAACTCAACGGCGTTTGTTGCCGGGGATGGGTGCCCAGCGAGAAAGAAAGGCAAAGAACTCTATGGATTCACATCATAAGTTTCGGTGCAATCTCATTTCTTTTTTATTTTATCATTTTTCCCCACTTGCAGTTCACTGTAGGGGAATTTGAAGATTTCACTGCAGGGAGTTTGAAAACTTCCCTGTGCAGACTGTTACCATTGTTTTGATTTTAGCTAACCAATAACCTTTTTGTTAGTCTAGTTTTTACTGGGTTTCTTTACTGCGGGTGATCATGGGCAGCTATGCAGTTGGGACGTAAAAACACTCGCAGCAGATTGAAAGCGCGAAGCTTCAATTGAAGAGGGTCAGGCTAGCCCGTACACCAATCGATGGAAACCCACCGAAGAGTTAGTGAGAGCTACCGGTGTCTATCAGGAACCCAATGCATACAGACAATGAGGGATCACATTCCACCCACCAAGGGTGAGTGCACCTCATGCATTATACCTGCAGGATGGCAAAGTGAGACCTTATTTGGTGCCTCAAGCCCCTCGACTTTTCATGGTATGGAAAATGAAAATCCATACACACATATTCGATTTTGAGGAAGTTCGCACGACTTTCAAAGAAGGTATCTATATGACTTGCTCGTCAAGGCTTCCCTTTCAATTTCGTAAAGATAAGGCCAAAAATTTGGCTTAATTCACTAAGGCCAAGGACCATCGTAACCGGGCCGAGCCGCAGTGCACTCAAGAAGTTCTTCGCTGCTTATAAGACCAACAACCAAGACGAAGATCCGCACCTCGCGTTTCGCGACACTCAGCGTTTTATCGTTGCCGCAAGGCATTCGAAACCATCGCATGCCCTCACCATGGCTTTGATACATGGATGCTGGTGAACCATTTCTCGTGATGGAATGTCCTCTTCCATGAAACAACTCCCGAGACCATGTGTGAGGGACTCTTAGTAAAAACTCGATTTAAGCCATGGACTTCTTTAACTACGCCGGGTCAAACATCCAAGGGACGGGATGAGCGAACCCAAGGGAGGTAGAGAGAATGAAACCAACAGTAAACCAAAGGGGAGGCATTTATTCTCCGATTGCATGATGCTGAATTTAAAGGCTAAGCCTGCCCCCAAGCATGATGGAAGAACTCGAAAGCATAGAAATCACTGGGAGGTAAGTGGCAGCGGATCGAGGCATCTATGCCTAGCCAACCATGTTTTAATTGTCAATCTACCAGTCATCAAGGAGAGCATTGTCCAATTTCCCACTCAATAAGGGAACTGATGGTTGAAAATGCAAATGTGGTGGGCCAAAATAGGCCACCAACTGATGCCTAGTATGGTAACACTTATAACCCAACTAAGAACCAATTCCAACCCGGTCTGAAGCCTAAACTCTCCTCAGATATGTTCTGTGTGGGCACCATCAAGAGCAACAAAGATGGGTCCAATTCCTCTCAAGAAAGAGCCCACCAACCTCATCACCGGAGCAAGCTATCAGCGACCTGAGCAAGGCATGGGAATTTTGCGGAGGAGCAAGTAAAACTATCAATGCTCTGGGATTAACCAAAGAATAGAAAAGGTATAAAGCTCCATGGACAAAAGAATTGAAGGGCTTCACAAAAGCCTGAATCAAAAAAATTGATACCATGAAATCATCTATCAGTAGCCTGAACAATCAACAACAAGTGCAGGAAAAAGGGAGATTCCCTTCCCAAACACTGCCCAATCCTAGGGGGGTGCATGAAATAAGCTTTCTCAACGAGCCTGCACCAAAAATGGATGAAGTCCAGGCCATTATCACCTTGAGGAGTGGTAAGGAAATTGAGCAATCAATGCCCATATCCGCAAGAGCACTTCAAGGAAAAAGAAAGAGGCGAGGCATCAGGTGGCCTTCCTGGCTCAAAGAAAGATGAAGAAAGAAAGCATGCTCCCCCCCATTTCCTCGTCTAAGAGTAAAAAGAAGGCTTCTAAGCAAGAAGGCATCCTGGAAGTGCTAAGGCAGGTCAAGGTGAACAACCCCCTGCTTGATATGATCAAACAAGTTCTAACCTATGCTAAATTTCTTAAGGACTCGCGGTACACGCGGTCAGACATTATCAAGAAGGCCTTCGATCAACAAGTCACTTCTATCATCCAAATAAAACCTTTGTTGAAATACAAAGATCCGTGGATCCCCCACCATCTCGCCTAACATCGAGGGACCCGTATAGACAAGGCACCGCTGGATTTTGGGAGCCGTTGTCAACCTACCGCCATACCAATGTACAAGCAGCTAGGTTTGTGGAGCCGGCTTTTACCTACATCATCCTATCCTTGGGCCAGACGACGCTGAAAATACCAAAGGAGAAGTTATGATGCCTCTGGGTAGAGGTAGATGATTTCTATTATCCTGGATTTCGTGGTTCATACGTGAGCCAATGGCAGAGAGCACTCACCAAGTGCCTATCATACTTGGGAGGCCATTTTTGGTTACGCCACGCGTAATCAATCACGGACTTCGAGCTCGATTTTTCACTGAGTAACAGTGTGGATAAGCCACCGAGATAAGGAGCATAAGTCAAGAAGTCTGCCTAAGTGGCATAGGTGAAGGAAAAGCCAGTATTCATAAACTGCAAGAAGAATTAATTGAGAACCAAGAATTAGTTGATGAAGGATCAACTGCATCTGTCATGCCACCAGCACCACCAAAGAGCATAATGCTTAACAACTGTGAGCAAACAGGTTTAACTCAACTACAAAGACACCCATCGTAGCTAATGAGGAGCTTCTCCTCCTTGACCCACCATGAGACCTCTTATCAACATCACAGGGAGTGGTTCATGCAGGAACTTGGAAACCACTCTAAATTTTAATTAGATTTTTATTTTATTTTATTTCAATTTTTAAATTAGGATTTTCTTTAATATCCTTTATTTTCCAAATTTTTTGAATTTTCTTATTTTTCTAGCTTAATTACTCATAATTTGGTCTGTGTTTGCAAGAGGTAACAATAGTGTGGGGAACAAAATTTTGCCTGAGGAATCCCCCGCAGGCCGGCAAAAATTCAACCCGTCGGCACCGCTTCATCTTCTCCCCTGCAACTCTTTATTTTCCTGCAACCCTCCGCTTGACGCTCCTGAAATTAAATTTTATAATCTTTTGAGCCATTCAATTAATGGTCATTAAAAGCCATTAATTTTTCATATCTTCCCACCTACCCCTCCTCCCCTTTATAAACCCTTGATCCCTTTCATTTTCAAATCACACTTCAACCTTCTTACCTCGTAAAAACCACTTCTCCTCTCAAGTTCGCTTCCTCGTGTTTGAAAATGGCGAAGACAAGAGGAGCTCACTCTTTCAGGTCGCAGGTTCGCCAAGGCCCCACTCCCCCTACTGTCGGCCCCTCCGGCCGCGGCGCCCCCCGCCCGCCTCTCGCGGCCGCCGCCCCCGCCCACCGGTGGCCCTCGCTGCCGCAACTCTTCTATCGCGCCACTCGGCCGCCGCCGCAGCAGGGCGCCAACCCCAAGATGCTTGCGCGCCCGCCTCGGGAGCGTCGAGATGCCGAGGGTTCCTCCTTCCGTGGCCCTTGCCCAGAGGGAGATATCATACTGTCGCCCACTCCACCCGCCGCATCTCGTGCTACTCGAGGTCCCCACTCGCCTGCCAGGTCTTGACTTCAAGCCTGTGGAGTCATCTACTGAGATCCAGTGGCACCACCTCCACCTTATCGCAGTATTTCCGTATTCCCGCATTTATCTCGACATCCATCATCGATCGCCTTCCATTTCCCTCGCACTCCCATCCCGTGGAATGTTAGCCGGCAGGGAGAGACTCTAGCTGGGAGGTGTACTACGCATCTCCCTAAGATTTATCTACGACCCGGGCCCGAGACTCCCATGCTCTCTACACGGCATTCATCCTGAGCCATTCATGGTGCCGTCAAGATTATTATCCTCTAGCCACATCGAAGTTCCCATCATACGAGACGACATCCGTGCGAGAGGCCAACTCGATCGCTTCATTTTTCTATCGCTCAAGAAGCCGTGGATACTTCTTGGGCCCTCCGATATCACAAATGCTTCCATCTACCAAAGGTCCGCCAATGTAGCTCTAAGATAGACAGCCTACCCATCCTTCGACTAGGGAGTATGGTCCCAGCTTCCCCACGGACGCATCGCTGGTCGATATTATTCAAAGCAAGACTTTCCGTAGCGTGATGCTTCTTATGTAATTACGCCAGGTCTAATATGTTTCCACTTCAAAGATATCGTACAAAGGAGATGAGCTATCTCGAGGTATTATATCGCATTTTCGTAGGATAATCGGCCACTCGACTGAGCCGACATGAATTCTCATTATTCCGCTTCAAGCGACGTAGTCCACCGCCGGAGTTTGCCCCGAGCTGAGTCCATGCCTCTTCTATTTCCTCGCCTATTATGTCAAAGCTTCGAGCATATCAAAGTTCCCTACCGAGCCGATTGAGATCACGCTCGTGAAGCCACCCTTACTATTGATCGATGGCGGGCCAGGCCTCGAGCCTTCCATCTTCCCCCTCTGGGATCAGGCGAGGACGAGCCAACTGATGATAGTGCTCGAGGGGACTTGTCTCTATAGTCGAAAGCACACCGGGGAGCCTGCCCTGCCACCAAGATCCTCCAGCTCACTCTCCACCTACCATCAAGCCTCCAAGAAATTTAACTCTTCAGCATCGCAGCCCGATGTCTCTACCTCTCCACGTATTATCAGCCCCATGCCCACTGCTCGATTCGGTATACAGGCCGAGCACCTCCACACAACCCCGTAGTACACACTCCCTCCCTCGCAGTGGACTTCCCGGCTCCTGCGGAGACTCCGGCCCGCACATCCCACCCACGACAAATTCTTCATTTGCAACTTCACAGGGCACACTGGTAGAGAGGATGACCCGCACCGAGGCTTTCGTAGCACATATCCAGGCCAAAGATCTTGCTTAGAGAGCCACTAGCCTCCCCGTTGTCTCCGCAGCCCCCTCGCCAGCCTCAAATTATCCCTCCCTAGACGGCCTCTCCACCATCTACCTCTAGCTCCTCGACGTGTCGGGCAATGATAAAGAAGATCGCACCTACTTCACCAAGAGCTTTAACCCGCCCAGCCGAGGATGATCCTTCTCCGTACCCACTCGATTGAGGGAGGTACCATCTTAATAACTTTCTCGCTCATGTGTCGACGCTTAGTGTCGAAGTGATGTTCACTCCTCGTTTTAGTTTTACTTCTCAGACTTCGCGCCAACAAAGCCCATTTTTTTGTTTATTTGTAGGTCATTGCTTACTTTACAAAAGTCTAAAATTTTTTAAAATTCACCTTGATATATATAATACAAATCTATTTTTCTACACTTTAGCATTTCATTTTGACCCTATTTTATTATGATTTTTCCTTTCATGTAAATTGAAAATTTGAAACACTGTATGATACCAAATGCTAGAATGGTTCCATGCCTGATTGAGTTTTTTTTGTCAGTCGAAGACCCTGGTAATTACTCCCTGTCTTCCGCCATTCTCTAGCCACACACACAGCTTCACATTGGGCCATATCAATGGGCTAAGAGGTTGCATTCTCCTTTACTTTATAAACCGACTTTAAGATCGCTGACGCCCATAATGGGACAGTTCCTTAAGAACTAAGGCACGAGTCTTCCAAAAGAAAAAGAAAAGTCAAAAAGAAAGAAAAAGAAAAAAGAAAAGAGAGGACTCAGAAAGCCGCGCCACTTCGTCTCTTGAAACCCGAGCACAGTCCGAGGGGTCTATGGCGAAGGCCTTTAAAGCCCGGTGCCCTAAACCAACCGGCCGGGAGCCACCGACTCTCAGGCTCAAGTATACGGGTGGACGGTGGGGTTTTCGCAGTCAGAGGCCGGATTCTCAAATCATTCAAGTTCGGGGTGAAAACCCGTAGAGCCTGCGTGGTCGAAAGATCCTTTAACTTCTGATGCCCCCAAACCTTAGTTGGTCGAGTCGCTTCTGCGGATCTCCTCGCTACACCTGACTTCGTGAAGTCGAAGCTTTCGCATCGCGACCCTACGCATAACAGCGTATGAACAAGTGTGGAACCTGAACTATTTAGGTCAGGGTCAACATGTTCAACGTATCGCGTAGGCCGTCAAAGGGTGTGGGTGGAAAGTAACTTTGTCGCGGTCAAAACCGATCACCTAAAAACACTTAGATTTCGTGGAATTTAAGGTCGACGCCTTGGAATTATCACGCCTTAAACTTTCTCCTATATGGCATTTGTTCTCCCAAGTTGGTCTTTATACAGAGTTCCAACTGGGTCATACTAAAGGTCAAGTATTTCGCATACTTTCGAATGCATACCATTTCAAAAACAGATCTCGTATGATCTTCCTCTTTTTATCATTGCCAAGGGACTAGCAATGTCTCGTTGGGAAGTGATTAGTACTCAAATAAAGGCAATATCGAGCCTTGTTTATTGGGTGTGCTCTTATGCGCCTTTTTCGTACTAATCGCTTCAATAACTCAATTGATATATCGGGGTCCCTACTTACATCGATCACATTAGAGCTATTTTAGTTTTTGTAGTCGAATGCCTTCTATTTCTTCACTCGACTTAAACACGATGAACCCCGAGCCGACCAAGTTACATGATCAAATATGAGGAAATTAGGAGCAAATTTATCAAGAATGAGGAGCAAACTGGCTTGAAGCCAAGGTGAATTTGGCAACCTCGCAAATTTCGCAGTTGCCAATTTTCGCAACCCGTGAACACCAAGCCACCTAACCGGCTTTTATCCACTCGGCTGGTGGTTTTCATACAAGTTTGCCCTTATGTAATTTCGTTCTTAAATACACTTTTTGTAATTTCCTTTATACCGAAAGCACCTATAAGCTCGCATCGCTTGTAATCAAATCAACTTTACACCGATGAGCTTAAAGTCATCTATTTTCAGCCCATTTTATGATTGATTTTAAGTATAAAAAGACCGGGATTTATATGCAGTGAATATGAAATAACTTCACCCAACTGGCAGGCAGCAGAAATTGAAAAGAAAGGTAAAATGCAAAGAGAAAAGGAGCGTAATGTGGTCAGGTAACATCGAGATAATGTGGTCAAGGAAGTCAGAAAGAAGAGAAAAGGATTAAAGAAATTGATGTCATGAAGCTGCCATGCGAATCAAAATGCATCTTCTGCTGTAATACAAAGGTCCAAATGCAATTGAAACATAATCAAGACAGTTAGCTAGCGTGGAAAGGAGTTCAAGGTCAAACTACCAGAAAGTGATAAAGAAGAAGACATGATGTCGCACATCCTTCGTGAGGTCGCGATGCACTAAATTCAAGACAAAGGATAACGAGGCCGCGACACCAACAAGAAGTCGTGACAGAAGGTAAGCAATGGACTGAACTATTATGTCGCGACACCTGGATGTGGTCGCTACATCGCGATCGAATCGGCAAATATGACATCACCTTGCAAGGAAACTAAGGTCGCACATCAATGCGCCAAAGAGAGATGGTCGACATCAATTAATATGGTGCGCGATGTCGCAAAGAAGACTGGTTGGCCGCGACATCAACTAACACAGAAGGGAAGTCGCGACATCCACTGCAGAGACCACAGTGTCGCGACAACATCGCGGTCGCGACAGCCACTACAGAGAAAAGGAGGTCGCGACAACAATTAGTTGTCGCGACATCAAATGCACACTCGCTAAGGTCAAGTACGCCCCAGGCCGCCGCGACATCCACTACACCAAGGATATGTCGCGGACTGCACAAAGCCTCTCAAGGACAACCGGAGATTAATGTAAAGCAGTCGCGACAAGAGCTCGATGTCGCGACAAGAATAAACAGTTAATGGGCCGCTTTAACTAAAGTCCAAAAAGTTAAGTGCATCGAGATTAGTGGCCCAACTCGTAACCCTATAAATAATGGGTCGCTATCGAATGAACAAATTTCGGGCGAACAAAGAGAGATCCGGGAGGCCAAGGCTCCTCGATTTTAATTTTCTTTCTTTTCTTTTCTTTCTTTCTCGCATTTTTATTTTAGCTTGTATTCCATTCAAATTTGATCCGAACGCTCATCGTTAAAGTTTGCCGAATGCAAATTCGTGATTTCTTCAAATTACTATCCGCACTACTGCATACCCTCGAATTCGTTTCAGCTGCCGATGCATAGCTGGGTTTTCTTGATCAACAAGCCAATGTAATGTGTAATCTAAAGGATTTAGAAACCCGCCTTCCATCGACCGACGCTTATCGTCGTAAATTATCTTTCCTACAAGAATTTTATTCAAGTGTCATTAACTCCAGCCATAAACTACTTGCTAGATTTCAGGTATTTTCGTTATCGATCCCAATGTCGTGTCTCATACCCGTAAATTTGGATTGTCTCTTAAACTCGATTCCGTGACGCCTCCGAGTGACACAGAAGAATTCCCGAGAGTAATGAACAATTTATGAAATGTATGGAGAAACCTAGCAATGGGCGATTCATCGTGCTCTATGTAACTAAATCGATAACCCTTCCTCACTCGAGACGAGAACGAGTGGAGCAATTTATCAATTCTGTATTAATACGTAGAGTTCACTCGATTCGACAGGTAAATCCAATCCCGTGATACTAGAGATCTAATCAAGGAAAGGATGAGCCAATCTAATTCGAGGAAGAGGAACCAAGATAGTGTAGATTCGCGCACGACTATATCTTAGAGCTCGATTTACAATCCATGTCATTGACATGGGGCGAATAAAAGAAAAAAATAATTCGTAACAAGGCAACCTGCATTAAAAGTAGTTATTTAACACTCAGATTCGAGAGAAACAAGCTGAGGTTAGATAATGAATTGTGGGCCTGAGAGATCCAAATTTACACTATTATATTCCTCGACTAGTTCTTAAAACTGGTTCAATGAGCAAATGTGACGCATTTCACGTGAATTGATGTTTCACAAGAAGAGTCTTTTCAATGTCTTTGCGTAAAACCTGCTCGGGATTCCACTCATATTTTTGAATTTCAATATTCACCCATTTATTATTAAATCATTTTTCGAGGTTTTTATTATTTTAAGCTTATACAACTGATTCCAATTGGCTCATCGTGAGTCCAAATAAAGATAGATTGAAAGTAGTCTGGGTAACATCGAGAATCTCGAGATCTCTCATGTGGATCGATATCCGGACTTAAATCCAATTTACTACTTGTTCGACCCGTGCACTTGCATAATCCATCAAAACCACTCAAACAATTTACTCCAAATGAAACAATTCGAACTAATCAAATAGCTAAGGCACAATACCAACAAGTTTTCGGGCGCCGTCGCCAGACTGCACAATAGTCCTTCGTAATAAAGTGTCATAAATTCAGATATGTCATATGGTCATCCTTCAACAAGTTCGCGCCGCTTCGCCGGGATTAGACAATAGTCTTTTGGCAAATAGTGTTATAAATTTGTACATGTGTTTCGTTCTGGCCATCAATAATTAATCAATCGCCGCACGGCTTCCTTCTCTCTATCGCTGATGATTTTCTTTCTTCTCCCTTCACTTTCAGACTGTAGCCAAACACCCCTTGATGATGACAAATCAAGGGATGCTTGGCTAATACCCTGATCCTTGAAGGGGAAGGCCACCGGGTGTTGTTTTTTAAAGCAATTTCGCATGTTCTCATGTTTCATGTTTGTTTAAGGGTATTTCAGGCTCCTCGTTTCACCATAGTTAAAATCTCTTTAAGTGCATTTCAGCTCGGTTTCCTTTAATGTGGTATTCGTAAGTTGGGTCTGGATACTTTCATTAGATCCACCGAGGCCCGCTAGTTGTCTCCTGGCTACTATCGTAGGTAATGTTTTCGGGATGCGTTTTCAACGCTAGTGGACATTTATGCCTAATGAAATGCCATCTTTCAAAAGGAAACTCTTAGTGGTTTAGGTTTTAAGGCTAAAATCGAAGATCCTGGGTCGAGAAGATTATATGTCATGCTCCCCAAACGCGAGGATAAAGACCTCGAAAGTATTAGCTGCTCGTTAACCTAGAACCCTAAGCCCGCCCGAGACTTCAAGGATTTCTGGCAACTTTACATCAGCTATTTTAGTTTGCAACCATTCACAATAATAATCGCTTACACACCCTATAAATCCAACTGAGAAACACCATTTTCAATGACCGTAACTCTTCTCTCACGAAGAAAACCCATCTCGTGTTCACCCTTTGACTAATTATACTGTAGTAGCTTTGTTACGGCCGCCAGTGAGGGAATCCTAGGCTATAAATTTCACATTCTCAACACCTACTCGCACAAAAAAAAATCACAATTTCTCATGGATGTTAGATTGATTTCATACTAATCGAGCGGATGATTGGGCTTGAATTCCCCGTCGCGATCTTTTCTTCCACTCTAAATAACCACACACTATGCACATTAGGTTTCAATAATAGTCAAGAATCGCCTAATCTCCTAAACTTAAGTAAAACCTACCCTAGTTTCGTTGACTACCTTTAATAGGTTAAGGATCTCCATGAAAAGAAGGCTAATGTGTCTTCCAAAATAAAAAGAAGTGAAAAAGAAAAAGAAAAGAAAAAGAAAAAGAAAAAGAAGAAGATTGCAACGCTTCACCTTGAAACCCAAGCACGGTCCGAGGGGTATATGACGAAAGTCTTAAAGCCCTAAGTGCTCCTTAGCCAACCCGGGTCGGGAGCCACCGACTTAGTGCTCGCTACATGAGGCGGATGGGGTGGAGCGAAGTCAGAGGGTGCCGGAGTTTCAAATCATTCGAAGTCCGAGGTGGGACCCAAGAAAGAAGTGATCGAAAGATCCCGATGACTCATGCCCTGCTTCCACTGTCGAGTCACCTGTGAGGATCCTCGCTTACTTAGACTTTGGTGAGGCTCGATTCCTCAAGATTACACCCCTACAACACAAAAAGAGTCAGGGAATAAGAGGGTCCCGATCTATTTAGGTCAAGTTAGTGTCCTAGATGGAGGTAAGAGTTTCTGGGTTTGGGAGAGTGCAGCTTTAGCAAATTATCACAGAACTCGATCAAACAAACACTTAGGTTTCGTGGAAGTCTGCTGATTCACCTCAAGCAGGAGGCTCTTTGATACTCAATTCTCGTACGGGCATTCATTCTCTCGAGATAATTATCAAAAGGGTTTCCAAGTGATTCTCATCGAGGGTTAGCATTACTCATTCACAACCTTTTGAAATACCATTTTTCAGGTACATCATTTTTGTTGTTGCTTATGCTCTTTTTTTTTTTTTTCATCGCTAAGGACTAGCAATGTGTAGGTCGGTGATTAAGGCTCAAAAAGTGCTATTTTCAACCCTATTTATTCGTGTTTCGAAGCACTTTTTTGTAATTAATCAGCGTAATTAACCCGATTTGCATATTAAGGTCCCTGTTATTCTACTAATCGCATTTTTTGGCTAATTTTGTAGTTTTTGAAAACTGCTTATGCCAAAATTATCGAAATAATTCAGCATCAAGAACCCGAGTTGAACTCATCTTTGCATATTAGATCTTAGAAGGAAAGAAGAGCAAAAAAGTGAGAAATATGGAACATCGCGATGAATATTTACGGTTATAGTGGTTCTCAATAACCTCGCTAAAATCTCGCAGCGTCGCTAAACCGCCCATTTCCTCGCTTCGCCACTATTCATGCCTCAGACGCTTGTTCACTTCTCACTCGGTGACACCGCTCGCCGCCGCTTGATTTTTTCGCTTTGCTCCTCTCTTTAATTTCTTCCCATTTTGTTCAGAATAAATAATCGCTTTTGTCGATTCGTAATTTTTCTGGCTCGTCGCTATATGCTTCATTTGTACACAATGTAATCTGAGACTTTTTGTCCAAAGGAAGAACCTTTGACGCGAATAGCTCCAAAGCCCCGCTTTTCTCTCCTTTTCTCTCCTTTCTCTCTTTCTCTCACTTCTTCGCCCGCCAAACACCCCTCGATGACAACCTGCTGGATGGTCACAAACCCCTCCATCCTCAAGAAGAGGGGGCTACTAGGTAACAGCTTTCTGAGGTAAAATGACTATTCTTTACATTTTTAATGCTAGCATTTATGATCATTTATGCTTCTATTCCTCACTTAAGGTTAAATCTCTTAAATATACCCCGATTAACCCGTATTTGGCAAGCTTGGGTTTATGGATGCTTATCGCTGTGATCCATCGATATCTTGCATCGCCTCATTAGTTACCGTAGGTGTGTTTAAGAGGTGTGTTCTCATTGTCTGGGAGCATGTATGCTCATTAAATGCCATATTTTGAAAGGAAAAATTACAAGGGTTCAGTTTAAGGCCACCGAAGATCCTGCCGAAATGAATATGTGTCAAATTTCTCCAATGCGAGGAAAGGACCCGGCACTCATTCACCTTGTGGCCTTAAACCTAGTAGCCTAACACTTCAAAGAGTTCTTTTCTTTATTTTATTTCATTTTATTTTCAGTTTTCAAACACCCAACCTAATCGTTTTAACACCCTAAATCCAAACCGAATTTCACCGTTTGAATCACCGTAAATCATTTCAGGCGAAGAAAAACCCATCCCCAGTTCGACCCTGAAACTACTATACCGCAAAGAGCTTTGCTACAGCAGTAAGAGGAATTTAGGTTACAAATATTGTTGATTCTGGGTACGCCTACTGTGGCATGAATCAAACACCCTAGACTTTTATCATCATTTGGTAACCCGTAGTTATGCAATTCAATTGTCATATTGAAAGTTTCATTAGCTTAGTTTTAATTTTGGGTTGGATATCATAATTGATAGTTTGGATATTAAAGATGTATTGTAATTTTGGTAGTTAGCATCCCAAAATCTCTCTCATGGAGCGATATCCGTACGATAAGTACACTATATTACTTAACAAGCATATACTTGTGCGATTAGGCATCCTTTTCACATTTTTTCGCACGTTTTATATACACAATCACGCAAAATGCCTATTAGTTGGCTTTGCATGAAATATATTGCAATCTCTATGCTTGACATGTATATAGTAAAAATGCACCATATCTTTGTTGCCTTATTACCCTATTTTGAGTGATTTGAACATTGTAAAGAGATGGAGACTCTTGACTTCTATGATGGACATAAAGTATACGCGGTCAGATTTCAAATTATCGATAATGGAACACAATGATAAAACAAGGTTGCTATAGGGTAATATTTTGAGATATGTAGATCATCACATGTTACTTGTTTATGTGGGACTGTGGGTCCTTAGGTAAAAGTACCTAAATACCTCGAGGAAGACACCCTAGTATGGGTGTGGGTGATTGTGGTCAACCCGCCCTCGGGTTGTAATCCCTTAAAGCCATAAATGTCCTACCCCCAGTCAGAACCCTAAAGACACGGGGTTGGTCTTGCCCTTGGGTTGTAGTCCCTAAAGACACGGGGTTGGTCTTGCCCTTAGGTTGAGTCCCAAAAGACACAGGGTTAGCTGCCCTTGGGTATGAGCCCCCAAAACTAATTGCAATGTACAAGTATTATTTGGAGCATCGATGAATAATATATCCGATGGCGCAGATATGGCAGTTTATCATATAAGGGAAAACTTAAAAGAAATAGAGATGTTTGTAACATGCATGCATATCGATTTTATTGCATATTCATTAAATGATTAACTGCGTTGATCATGCATCCGGGCCTTATATTTAATTCCTCATGGTAACCGGATATGCATAAGATGACCATAAGGTTTCATCAGTCGTGAATCACTTATCTCTCCCAACATCTTAGATGTAGGAGAAAAAGGTATGACAAGGGTGGGATGAGCTAGCTTTTGCATGATTTTACCTTTCGAGGATCGCGGCCTAGTATATAGTGTAATTTCTGAGAGAAAGTTGTAATTAAACACCCATTTTTTCCCTCATAAAAGTGGGCAATCCATCAGGACTTGGTGGTTGTGGAGGTACCAAGATGGGGCGGCTCAAGTCATACTAAAGACTAATTTTGTGTTATATAATGTTTACAAGGTTCAAGTAAGTTTATGAATGTGATTATATAATGTTGCTTATCACATGTTCATTCCTATCGACGGCATGCCATTAAACCTAAACACAACAATGGTTTCCTTACTCGTGTATAATATCGCTCAACAATTAAAAAAATCGTGGGTGTGATAGTTTGCATCGAGCTAAGGAGATAGATCCTAAAAGAGGGACATTGTGTCGATAAATTTAATAGGTCTACAAAGGTCTGTTTTGCATTATCATCTTTCATGTGTACTTTAAAGGCATGAAGAATCTAAGAGTACATATTCAATAATAAAACTTAGGTTACATCTAATTTGAAATGTATGTGTCCGCATTATGAGTATTCCTAACTATGACGGCTAGTATTATGCGTGATTCTATCAGTGATATTACCGTATGATGTTTGTTCATAAGAAATAACAACTTGAGTTTGATATCGCTAATACTTTCGTGCTATGAGTATTTGATTAAGGCTCAAAGTGCTATTTTCAGCCCTATTCAAGATAGGTTTCTTGGAAAGTGGGCTTTTGCGCACTAATCATATGAATTAAGCCAATTGTCATGTGCATGTCCACTTAGTGTTTTTGATTTGTTTTCGATATTGTTTCGATAGTTTCATGTGTTTGAGAACTCAATCAAGAAGTTTCGCTTCTTCGTGCCGAATGCGAGAATACTTCTGTGAATTTCACCGTTTTATATGCATGTGAAATGTCAACAGCAAAGAAGAATTGAAGGCAAAAGCGGATGAATAAGAAGTGCAAGAAGGACAAAGAGCAAAACAGAGACGTAGGAGCAAACTGTGATTTTCGCGCATGATTGCGAACTAGCTAGCGAAAATCACTGTTCCTAGCGAAAATTCTCAATTTCGCTTATCTCAATAAAAATTTTTTGCTAGGGTCAAGCAAATTGGCCGCATGCAGAAATTGCTCACCCCCGTGCTTCGTGTTTTTGATTCCAAACGACCACGCTTTGATAAATTACCATTTTGGTCTCTTATGTAATTTCATATTTTAGGTATTACTTTGTATTTTCTGTCTTTGGGATTGGCTATAAGTCCCTACAACTTCAGAATCCTAAGCAACTTTTTCATTAATACAGCTTCCGTAGCTTTACTTTATGGTTTACTTTGCTCTCTTCTCTCTCCTTTCTTTCATTTTCTGTCGCCAACACCCCCTCGAGGATGACAACTTAAGGGATGCTCGCTGCCTCCTCATACTTGGAAGAGGAGGTTGCTAGCTTGGTTTCGTGGGTCAGGGCTAAGTAGTCAGTCTCTCATGCTTTGAATGTTACAGTAATGTAAAGATTTATGGTTCCCAACTTTCCAAACTGGGGTTTAATTCCATTTAATGTCTTTCCTTTTCGGTCAATACTTATCATAAAGCTTTTGTGGTTCATTCTTACGGTAGATGACCGATATCCTTTAGATGTCATTTACGAGCCATTGAAATGAGGTTAAATGCTGGTTTCAAACTCAATGGGACCCTTGAATGTTTAGTATTTGGTTCACTCAAATAGAGTGGTTCTGTGGTTAGGTTTTTTATAGCTAAACAAAGATCCCGCTGCTCGACTATATGTCATTTGCCCTAACGCAGGGAAATAACCCGGTGGACATTTTGGCACCCCATGTTATCTAGTGACCCAAGCCTTCAAAGCTACCATTTCACACTTCATTTAAGCTTAATACAATAACTGCTGACCAACAAACTCCACTGCTTTTAAACAACCGAAAATCCAAACAAAGTCCTCACCATTTTCAAACACCGATGCAAATCATTCGTGGATGAAAAACCCATCCTCGTGTTCGACCTAGACCGCTTATACCGCAAAGAGCTTGACTACCAAGTATAGGAGGAACATAGGAACAAATATTGTTTGACTCGCCACCCAAATAAGTGGGCACGAATCAAATTACGCCATCGCTTCGGATGGTGCCAAACCACGTATAGATGAGTGCCGATGTGTACTTGTAATCCACATTACAAGTGCGTGTGACCTTCTAAACTTTTCAATTAAGTGTGAATCAGAAGTTTTCTTCAATCTCGCGCCATCGCGACCGCTTTTGTTTCACAATACCTTTTTGTTTCGCTAACACCACCTGGCAAGTTTGTTCTCAGGTTCTTTTGCTGTGTCTCATTTTTCGAACGTTGTTTACGCAAAGACTGGACAGAGGGATATCGTGTGGGGATTGCAAAGAATCGCGATAATCGCCGAGCAAGGTTGTGAAATCAAAGGTACATAGTGAAAATATGGACCCTCTACCCGGCGAACAAGTGAGAGTCAATAAGCACCCCCATGAATCCAACAAAAGATAATAAAATGACGAGGGATCACATACACCCTCCTGTAGTTGCTCTTCCCGATCATACCTCCTAATCGAGGATGTAGCAGCCGAGACCCTACCTAGTGCCCCCCGCTTCCCATTTCATGGTATGGAAAATGAAACCATATTCACATATACTGGATTTCGAGGAAGCATGCACTCACTTTTAAGGAGGGTATAAGCATGGATTTGCTTTCAGTGAAAGCACCACGACAGCGAAAGATACAAGGTAAAAATACTGACTCCGTTCATTAAGGCCAAGGACAATTAGAAATTGGGCGATCTTCGCTAATTTTGAAGAAATTCTTGGTGCAGTAAGACAGCCAGTTTGAAAGACGGATCTGCACTTACTCGGCCTAAACCGATGAAATCCTATCAGTGTTAGGAGAGGTTCATAGAGACCATCAATGCATGTTGTTGACTTCTTACCAAAACACATCTACAAATTTATATGTCATTATCACCAGAAGACTATTGTCTAGTCCCTGGAAACTTCGCCATAAAACTTGTTAAGACCAAAAAATCTCCTATAATCTATCATTTTCAAATTTTGGTTTTGGCAAGATACACTATGGTCTGCAATTCGACAGTAATAAAATGGATTTAAAGTCCGGATATCGATCCACCCGAGATCTCAAATTTTCATCAACTACCCGGATATAAAAATTCATCTTATTTGTTAATCAGTTGATATGATTATTCAAGTAAAACAGGAAATAAACTAATATCAAAATGAAAACTAAGTAAGCGAAGTAAAATGAATGAAAGGTAAAACTAAGTTCTATAACGAAATGAAATCTTGAACAATTATCATAAAGACATAGAAGCAGTACATGGTAGACGATCAATTCTGTAATGAATATTGATTAAAAATTTCATGAATTATCTCAAGTTTCTAAAAATACATCCGAGAGCATTGTAGTCACAATTTGGATCTCTCCACTCACATTCGTTATCTCATTTATCTGATTCTCTCGAATTCTGAGGAGCAGAGATAACTACTTTTATAAGAACTTCAGCAAAATGGGTATTTTTCTTTGCGAATCACTCGCACCCATTTTATGAATTTGTACACCTTAGCTCCCGAGTTAGTAGTCAACAAGGATATACAACTTCCAAATTACTCTTCCTCGAAATTAGAATAGATCAACCTTTCCTTGATTAGATCTCGAAGCGCTAAACACGGGATTAGCCTCATGTATCTAGGAATTGAGGTGAAATCTGCCTTTGATAAATAGATGATCGTTCAACTAGTTCTTGACTTCAAGTGAAGAGGATTTATCTAAGTAAGCGTGCAAGGCGCAGCGGATCCACAATAAGCGAGGTTAGTATACCTTCAAAGAACTGTACATTACCCAGTTGTCTTCACAATGTGTTATCAGAGGACTTCCTTGAAATCGGGGTAATGAGTAATTCTTAACGGGTATAGGAAGGCGTATTCAGATCAAAATCAATAAACCCATAATTTAAAAGTAAATTAGTATTTTGATAATAAAATCTTTTGGAAAATACTACAGAAAAATCAATTCTAACTAAAAACGTTCTCAATGGTAGTTTCCTCGATTCTTGAATTACGCCTCTGACGGCTGTGATCGATAGAGCAGTGTAATTGGAAGCGAATGGTAAAAGTGAATTTATACGAAATTCCATACGTTCAGGTGGTAATTTGAAATTCATTTCGACAATTCCAGCTTAAATCTGCGATAACATTCAGATCAGACAAAACAAAGCGAAAAAGAAGCGAATCAGAAACAATGCAACAAAATGGCGAAAAGAAAAGAAAAGAAAAGAAAAGAAAAGAAAAATAAAAGTGAAGCTAGGCCACCACGGATCTCTCTCGATGCGCTGCGACTTGGTTTTCAATGCGGGTAGCTTTCTATTGGGTTTCTCGGTTGGGCCTAAACCCCGATGTAACTGCTGTGGATTTCGAAGTACCCGGGCGGAGTCCTTTGCTCATGTCGCGACCTTCAGGTTCTTTTACGACGGAGTCTGCATGTCGCGACATCTATCTCATCTTGACATCACCACGAAGTTCACTACTTGACGTAAATGGTGGATGTGATGTCGCGACGTGGTGAGCCTTTATCTGACGGATGATGGGTGCGGATGTCGCTGACCCGTTTCTCTTGTCGCGACATTAGCTCCTTGTACTGCATCTTTGAATGAGTGTTCCCTGATGTCGTGACATCAGCTAGATTCTCTTGTACTCCTCTACTGTTTGTTGTGGTGTCGCGACATCAGTCTTCTTGTCGCGTAGTGAATGGCCTGATGAATGGGTGCTTCTTAGGCGTCGACATCAACTCACGGTTTTGAAGCGCCGGATGTTCTCTTTGCTGTATCTTGACTTCATCCATAATTCTCTGCCGGTGGGAGTGGTTGTACTTGGTGTCGATGGTCTTCTGTCGCTGACATCACTTGGGGGCCTCTTTCTTTGGAAGTTGCCTTTGGTTGTTTATGATGTAGCGACTTAGGACTTCTGTCCCGCGACATCCTCTTTTAATTCTGCTCATTCCCCATTTGCCTCTGGCGTAGTCACATCGCGACCTGCATCAAATTCCCTTTAATCTTCACGATGTCGTGACCTCGGAAGCTGAATTTGTGGGCCCTCGAGACTGCATCAATAGTTAAATGATTGCTTGTATTTACGCTACACTATTGACTGCATTTTTATCCACTTATTGCTGCATTTTTCTACTGCTTTTCTTCTTTCTTGCTTCCTTCCTGCTAATGACAAATTGGTGAGTTTCTTCATAATTCTGCATATTTATTATTCAATTTAAACTGAAAATCAAACAGAAAAATGGACTAAAAAGAGATGACTTTTAAGCTCATCACATGTCCACACCATGGTTTTGATACATGGATGCTAGTGAATCATTTTTATGATGGTAGTAATATAGCCATGAGAAGCAACTAATGGAAACCATGTGTGGAGGTAACTTTGAGCAAAAACCCGAGGATGAGGCCATGGACTTTTGAACTATGTGATTGAGAGCCTCAAAGCACGAGCCAAGTCCCAGGGAAGTAGAAGATCAGGCCTTAGACCACGGAGGGGCATTTATGCACTTTCCGAAGATACGAAGATGAAAGCAAAACTGACCACATTAACTCGAAGTTTGGAGGAGCTTGAAATGAGAAGTCAACACGAAATGCAAGCGATGGCCCCGAAGGTTACGCATCTACGTCGCTCATATTTTGATTATTAGACAAATAGTCATCTGGGAGTACTTGTCAGAGAGCATGCCGTATCACGAATCAAAATAAACCACCCCTGTTCTCCATATAAGCGACACCTATAGCTTTAATTAAATCATCCAAACACAGTCATGGAAGCCAAAACCCTGCATATATTCTCTGAGGAACCACTGGCGGCAGTTTGGCTCCACTTCAACATAACAGCAGCCGCCTCCACCTTCTTCTCTCTACAGTGGCGGGCAATCTTTGAATTTAGTAAAGTGGTAAACGCGTTTGTAGAAGAAGCAGAGAGTGTTGAATATGCGAGACTAATCAGAAAATTGAAGCGTCAGCTCACTCAACGAGGCGGGCGGTGTGCTCGAGATTTCGAGGTTGTGCGACCAGCGACAAGGTTACGAAAGGAGAATTTCCTTCCGAGTCACAGCCACATCAGAAGGGAATGAATGAAATAGGCTAAACAATGATCCAAATGTAAGAATTGATGAAGTCGAGCGGTGGTGACTTTAGAGTGGTAAGGCTGAGACCAGCGGTCAGCTCGGCCGTCAGTCCCATTGTTTGATCCGCCCGCAAGAAGAACAATCAGCAAATAGAGAAGAGGTGAAGACCAGTGTACCCCCTCCATTCCCACAGGCTCTCCGAAAAAAGAAAAATTCCGTTAACCAAACAGAAATGCTAGAGGTTTTACGGCAAGTGAAGGTTAACATTCCTCTCCTTGACATGATCAAACAAGTCCCCACCTATGCAAAATTCTTGAAGGACTTATGCATGGTAAAAAGAGGTTTTAATGTAAACAAAAAGGCCTTTTTGACTGAGCAAATGAGTGCTATCATTGAGTCTGAACTCAGTGAAATATAAGACCAGGATGTCCTACAATCTCGGTTAATAATGGGGGCATTAGTGGCTGGAGAAAGCACTATTAGACTTGGAAGGCTAGTGTGAACCTTTTGCCGTATTCTATGTGAAGCAGCAGGTTGGGTGAACTTAAACCCACGTCCATCACCGCGCCACTAGGCGATAGGTCTGGTAAAATACGGGGACAATTGAGGATGTTTTTAATCTGAGTGGACAGATTAACACTACCTAGTGGACTTTGTCATACTTGACACATAGCCGGTGGCAGTGGGAACCAATCATGTGCCCATCATATTGGGGCCATTCTTAGTTTGCCAGATGCCATAATGACTAGCAGGAATGGGGTTATGCGACTCACGTTGGGAATATGACCTTAAATTTCAAATATCTTTCATTTGAGTAAGGCATATGCACTCGAGAGGAAGATGGTATGAAGAAGTCTGTATAATAGATGCAATTCTTGAAGAATAGGCTAATGAGCTGTAGGAGCAAGATGTATTAACCCTAGAGTTATCTGAATGCCTCGGAGAGCAAGAAGAACCTCAATGCATGAGCTTAGGGCAGGGGTACTGGAGGAGAAAAATAGAAGTTCTACCTCTATTAACTGGTGATGAACCAAAGGAACCCCAACAATTAGAGCTCAAACCCCTCCCAGTCGAGTTAAAGTATGCATTTGCAGACGGAGATGGGCGATACCGATTGTGATTTCATCTTGTTACGACCACTTACATAAAGGCATAACCTCTTTTTCCTTCTCAAAGGAACAACGAAGCATTAGGATGGAAAATTTCTGATTTAAGGCATAAACCCATCAATGCCATCACATTTACCTAGAAGAGGAGTCTAAAGAACATTTAAGGCGCCACGGCGGAGGTTGAACCCCCACTTGCAGGAAGTAGTTCGCATTGAAGTCGTAAAATTGCTCCAAGCCGGTATCATTTACCCCATTTTTGATAGCACTTGGGTAAGCCCAACCCAGGTGGTGCCTAAGAAGTCAGGAGTGACAACTGTGAACAATGAAAAGGGTGAAGGTGTCTACGGAGCTTACTCTGGGTGGAGAGTGTGCATAGATTATAGGAGCTCAATGAGGTAACAAGAAAAGATCCTTCCCATTGCCATTCATCGTCGGCTCCTTGAAGTTTACGACACCCATTATATTGCTTTTTATGGTTATTAGGGGTACTGGATAGAGATTACTTTTTGGAGGATCGAAAGAGCTACCTTTACTTGTCCATTTGGCACGTATGCTTATAGGAGAATGCCTTTTGGTCTTTCTTAGCCTTGAAGCCACTTTTAAAGTTGTATACTTAGTATGTTTAGTATGATATATGGTGGAGGCATAATGGAGTATACATGGATGATATCAGCAGCTATATAAGAGGCGATTTTGAAGAATGTCGGTGTCGGAGGCCATCATGTAGGGTGCATAGAGAAGACACAGTGCTCAGTTGGGAGAAGTGCATTTTATGGTTAACCAAAGAGGTGTCTTTGGGGCCATTATTTCCAATGAGAGATAGAAGTTGACAAAAACAAAATTGAACATTTCAAGCTGCCATCCCAGGCAAATGTAAGCAGTTAGGCAATTCTTTGATATATTTGAGGCTTCTATAGAAAGATTCATTAAAGACTTCTCGAAGATTGCCTAAACCCTGTATAAGCTCCTACAGAAGATCTTGGGTTGTTTGGGAGAAATGGAGAGCTTTGAAGAGTTGAAGTCCCATTTGACTACTGCACCAGTAGTACGAGCACCTAATTGGTAGTTTCCTTTTGAGGTGATGTGTGATGCAAATGATCTTGCTATCAAAGCAGTACTCGGCCAAAGAGAGGATGGAAAACTATATGTAATCTACCTTTAAGCAGGCCCAGATAGGCACAAAGTTATACTACCACGAGAGAAGGAATTGTTGCGATAGTCTCATGTAGACAAGTTTCGGTATACTTGATCGGGTCGGATATAGTCATTTTACAGACCATTGGCTTTGAAATATCTCTGACCAAGCAAAATGCAAACGAGCTTCTCGATGGAGTTCTTCTACGCCGGAGTTCAACTTGCAAATTAAAAACAGAAAGGGGTAGAATGTTATAGCGATCATCTCTCGAAATTGCGATAGCCCATGACACATAACCCGCCCATGAATGATGAATTTCTGAAGAATCCTAATACGAGAACTGGAAAAAGCTCACTGGTATGCTCACATTGCTAACTTCACGCCCTGAAATCCCATCGATTGGAAAGAAACGAGGATAGGAAGTATTTCTTTGCGAAGATCCACTCATATTATTGGGAAGAGCCCTTCAGCTCAAATATCGTGCATCAAATAATCTGTGAAGTGTACCCGAGGAGGAACAAATAGGAATTCTCGTTCACGCCACGAGGTACCTGTGGTGGTCACTTCATGCTCCTGCAAAAACAAAGAATGAAGGTGCCAAATCCGGGTTTCTACCGCCTTCCTTGTTTAAGGAAGCACACCAAATGTGCCGAGTGTGTGATAGATGCCAAAGACCTAGTTGCTCTCACACATATGATGCCCATGAACCCAATTTGCAGAGTTTGAGCTTTTCGATGTTCGGGGCAGGCTCGATTTCCACAGACCTTTCCCCACATCTTATGGTCATACATACATTTTGCAGGGGTGGACTATGTGTCCAAATGGGTCAAGCAATCCTCTACAAACCAACGACCAAGGTGGAAGTTTAAATTCTGAAATCAAACATCTTTTCTAGGTTCTGGTACCAAAGCCATTATTAGCGATGCAGGTTCACATTTAACAAACCTTTTGAAACCTCATACAACAATATCACTGCATAGAGTTGCTACCTACCATCCTCAAATAAGTGGTCATAGAACTTAAGCATCGTGAGAGTTTAAGACCATTCTAATGAAGTGTGGTAAATAGCAACGTAAAAGACCGGTCCATCAAACTCATTGAGTCATAGTGGCCTACAACAACTTTCTCTTCAAGACAATCCTTGGAATGTCCCCTTATCAGTTGGTCTATGGTAAAGCATGTCAACTTCCAGTGGAGA
The DNA here is from genome assembly GCA_016808115.1 of Tetrastigma voinierianum. NCBI lineage: Eukaryota > Viridiplantae > Streptophyta > Magnoliopsida > Vitales > Vitaceae > Tetrastigma > Tetrastigma voinierianum. The sequence continues at coordinate 154,681 of JAEQBH010004433.1, read as the reverse complement.
TCGAATATAAGGCATGGTGGGCAATTAAGAAGCTGAACATGGATCTAAGTAGAGCCGGAGTCAAGAGATTCCTCGATCTCAATGAGTTGGAAGAAATACGAAATGATGCCTACTTGAATTCAAAATTGCAAAGGAAAGATCAAAAATGGGTATGATCAAATGATAATCGAAGAAATTCAACGAGGGGGACCAAGTCCCCCCGTATGACTCCAAACCCATCAATTTCCGTGCAAGCTCAAGTCGCTGACGGATCATCCATCTCATCGCTCGTAAGGCATACCCCAATGGTTCAAATGACTCATCAATCCAAATGATAACAAAGGACAAAGCACGGACGTAGGTGAAGCCCTATGTTGTGAGCGCATCGCCGTGAGGAAATTCTCCTTCTGACCCTCCCCGAGTCCCACAAATTATAAGTTCAAGGGTGGCTCTCGCCGTCACAAAAGCCACCGATCTTATTTGCTTAATTTTGATTAAATTTATTTTGTTTAAAATTTTTGCTTGATTTCACTTTTATGTTGACAATCGCAGTGAATACTAACAAATGGAAATGGACCCTTTCCAACTACCATGCTCGAGAGGCACAGCTCATCCTTTGGTTTTTGCATTCCCCGTGCTGCCGCTAGAGGTAATTTTCATACATTTTCGAATTTAGTTTTACTGTAATACATGTCACATAAAGGGCCAAATTCGTTTCTCTTTAATTTTTAAATTGTATTTTGGGTATCTTCTCTTGCCTTTAGTTGGAAAATGGAAACCCTGTATGTTATCTTAGTAATAGAACAATTCCATACATGATTTAGTTTTTGGTCAATTGAAGTTTCAGCATACGCAACCTTGAACATTCCCCCTTTAGCTAATTCACACACTGCACACCAGGTTGTGAAATTATATACATCTTTTCACCTTGCAAAGCCTGCCTTAGACCTGTTGACGACCCATAATAGGTTTGTGTTACCTATGTATGAAGGCCAATGTAGTCTTCCAAAAAGGAAAAGAAAAACCAAAAAGAAAAAGAAAATAAGCCGTGACGCTGCATTTGAAACCCGAACACTATCTCTCGTGGGGTATATGGCTTAAGGCCTTAAAGCCCGATGCCCTAAACCTTAATCGTCAGGAGTCATCGACTTGAGCCCGTTACACGAGTGGATTTAGTAGAGTTTAAGTGTGTCAGAGGTGCCTCAATTTCGAAATCATTCAGATTCGGTGAAGCCCTGCAGAAGTTTTTGCCAATCGATCCTTTGGCTTGATGCCCTAAACCCACTGTCTGAGTCATCTACAGGACCTGCTACACGACTTTGGTGAAGTCGAGTTTTAGCATCGCACCCCACACGCAATCATGAAGAAATAAGATGTAAAGGTCCTATTTAGGTTGGTCAACGCTTTAAGGCCATGGCAAGAGCTAGTCAGGGAAGGATTAGCTTTGCAATTTATTGGCTCAAGCCGGTTACCTTAGGAACAATTAGATGTTGCGGAAGCTTAGTTGGACTTCCTTGAACCGATGTCATTTCCTAAAACTGTTTATATGGTTTTTGTTCTTTCATGCCGGTTTTCATACAGGATGTAAATTGTTCATACTAAAGGTAAGGCTTACCTGTACATACGATTTTTGAACCATATGCACTTTTTGTAAAAGCACAACATGCATACCTTTATTGTTTTTAGCATTGCTAAGGGACTAGCAACGTGTCGGTTGGGTGTGATTAGTGCCCAAAAAGTGCTATTTCTTGGTCTCTATTCAAGATAGGTTTTGAGTGTTTTTTGCAGTACTAATCATATGAATTAAGCCAATTGTCATGTGCATGTCCACTTAGTGTTTTGATTTGTTTCGAGATTGTTTCGATATTTTGCAGGTGTTTTGAGAACTCAATCGCAGCTCGCTTCTTATCGTGTCAATGCAATAATACTCCTGGTAGAATTAATCAAGCTAGAGGCGATGAAATGTCAACAGGCAGTGAAGAATAAAGGCAAAGTGATGAATAAGAAGCAGGAAGGATGCAAGAGCAAACAGATGCAGAGTTAAACTGTGATTTACTGGATTAAAATTTCGCAATCATAGCGAAATTTTCGCAATCTTAGCGAAATTTTCGCTATGTGAAAATTTCGCTAGGCTAGCGAAATTTCGCTAGCTAGCTTAAAATCACTATCTCAGCTTAAAATTCCTCACTTCGCTTATCTCACAAAAAAATTTTTAGGCTAGCGAATTCTTGCTTATGCTAGCGAAATTTGTCGCATAGCTTAAATTGCTCTCAAATGTTTTTGTGTTTTTGATTCCAACTTAATTAATGCTGATAAATTACCATTTTCATTCCTTATGTAATTTCATATATTTTAGGCATTTTTGTATTTTCACACTTTGGGATTGGCTATAAGCCCCTACAACTTTGTAACCCTAAGTAACTTCTTTTTTCTCATTAATACAGCTCGCAGATTTTCATTTTAGTGGTTTACTTCGCTTCTCTTCTCTCTCCTCTTTCTTCATTTTTTCTACGCTAAACACCCTTCTTGAGGATGATAACTCTCAAGGGATGCTTGGCTGCTTCATAACTTGAAGAGAGGGCTGCTAGCTCGGCTTCTTTGGGGGCCGTCAAGTATGTCAGTCTCTGTGCTTTGAATGTTACAGTACAACATTTATGGTTCCCAACTTTCCAAACTGGGGTGGTTTAATGCCATTTAATGTCTTTCTCGTCAATACTTGTCATGCTTAGTGGTTCAGTGCATTCTAATGGCAGATGCACCGATATCCTTTAGATGTCATTACGAGCCAATAAATGAGGTTAAATGCTAGGGTTTCAAACTGAATGGGACTTGAATGCTTAGGTATTTGTCTGACCAAATAAGAGTGGTTCTGTGGTTAGGCTCTTATAGCTAAACAAAGATCCATTTGGCTTTGACTATATGTCATTTGCCTTTATGCGAAGGGGGTCAACCCGAGGACATTTGACACTCCCATGTTATCAAGCTAGTGACCCAAGTTTTTCAAAGCTGCTCATTTCACACTCACTTTAAGCCACATAAAGCAACCAAAGGGACCAACAAACTCCACCTGCTTTTAAACAACCGAAAATCCAAACAAAAGCCTCACCATTTTCAAACACCGACAGGAATCATTCGCTGGATGAAACCCATCCCCGTGTTCGAATTCTAGATCGCTATATCACAAAGAGCTTGACTACTACAAAGTAGGAGGAACATAGGAAACAAATATTGTTGATTCCGCTCACCCTACCGTGGCACGAATCAATATTGTAAGAATATGATTGTAGGGTTTATTTGAATCTTATGATGATATGATATCTTAAATGTTTGTTTCAAAATGTCTTGAATCTATGAATAGATTTTATCTTACAATGTGTTGACAACCTAACCCATTTCTACTATTCGAAGTGAGCGAAAGATAATCTAAATGCCTAAAGCAAGAAGCAGATTGATGACAAAGGGAAAACAAATAGTGAGACCTCCCCACCATCTCAGAATAATTAGGTTGGGAGAATAAATTTAATATCTCCAAGGGCTGGTTCAGAGAATCAGAATGTGAACTTAATTCAAGATTTTAAGGCACTTTTTCCTCTAATCTTCCGAGGTGATCCTAACTTTCTTGAAGCTGAGAATTGGTTGATTCGTGCCACCTGCAGGTGAGAGCTAATCAACAAAATTTGTTTCCTATACCTCTCCTGCACGCCGTAGCTCGTCAAGCTACCGCAAAGATAGCTGGCCTAGGGTCGAACACGGATGGGTTTTCATCATATGAATGACTTGCATAAATGTTTGAAAATGGTGAGGCTTTTTGTTCGATTTGTGGATTTGTTTCCAAAACAAATGAGTCAGTTGCTACCGACTAACCGTAATGGCTTAAAATGAAAGTGTGAAATGGTAACCTCAAGGTTTAAGTCACGCCTTGATAACACGGGGGTTATGCAAAGGTCCCTGGGTTATAATCCTCGCAGGCTAAGGGCAAGTGACATATACAAAGCCATAACGGATCTTGTTTAACTATAAAACCCAACCCTGTGAACCACTCCTATTCGAGTCAACACAGTAACATGCATTCACAAACTCTTCGCTTAAAAACCCTAACACTCAACTCCTAGCTTCAAAGGGTTCGTAAAGGCCATCTAGAATATCAAGCATCTAACAATAAGTATGCACTGCACCCTAAAGCATGGCAAGATTGGCCAAAAGTAATGACATTAAATTCAAGATTAAACCCTAGTTTTGAAAAGCTGGAGCCATAAATATGCACTGTAGTATTTAAACATGAGGACCACCATAACCCTCTCTAAAACCAAGCTTAGCCACCTTCCTCTTTCATAAGCAGAAGATCTCAGCCAGCATCCCTTGAGTTGTCATCCTTAAGGGGTTGTTCACAAATGTGAGAAATAAAAAAGAAAGAGGAGAAAGAAGAGAGAAAAGCAAAACCCTAAATGAAAGTCATGAATTCTTTCTTGAAATCAAAAGTTGCTTAGTGGTTACAAAATCACGCGGGGCGTATACATAAAGCCACCCAAAGTGTGAAAATACAAGAAGAATGCCTAAAACATCGGGCCCGATACAAGGGACAAGGTGGTAATAATAAACCAAAATGTAGTCGTTTAGAACAAATACACAAATTAACAGGCGTGAATTCAAGAGGCAGAGAATTTCGCTAGGGATGATATACTTCATTAGCCCAAATAAATTTGCTAGTTTCCATTTAGCCCTCGCAATTTAAATGAAACACACAAAGATAAATGAATTACACGTAGATAGCGAACTGGAGAAATCTCTCGTTATCTACGCTGAATTTCGCTAGTTAATAAATTTCGCTAGTCTACGAAAAATATGAGAGATAGCTTAAATTGGTTAATTTCTCTAGCACGTTGAATTTTCGCTTAGATGTCAATTCTCTCGCTAGCTCAGCTTAAATTCTCTCCACTCAGCTAGGGATTACAATTTTTCATCCCAATAAATCTTTCAAATCATAGCGAAATTTCCTCGGGTTGCCTATTTTGCTCACACCGCACCATACTCTCTTCTACCGCATCCCTTTTTCATCACTTTGCCTTCATTTCTTCCTTTGAATCTTTGATATTTTGAGATGGCTGAAAATAGTTTCAATCTTCATGGTTCAACACATATCTCGATATCGAACTCGAACTTAGTGGCCAAGGCATGCAAAAACCTGTAAAATAACCAAAAATAACCTCGCAATGGCATAAGTGATACTAAGTGGACCTGAACACCTCAATTGGCTTAATTGATATGATTAGTGCGCAAAAAGTACTCAAAACCTATCTCGAATAGGGCTCAAAATACCACTTTTTGGGCACTAATCATTGGTTGAAGGAAATAAAGAAGATATTGGATGTAATGGGAGTGCATGAAGAAGGGAGAGTTTCCTTAGCAGCTTTCATGTTGAGAGATGAAGCAAGAAGGCGGGATATGATCATGAGCACTCATGATATGACTTAGATGACATGGATACAATTTGAGGATTCGCTTATTTAACTACTTTCTAGGAGGTCAAGAAGGCAGAAAGAGTCATAATTTGTGCATTTTGTTCAAAAAATATGTCAAGAATGTAACATGCATCCAAGCTTACACAACTCTCTAGGTATGCTTCACATGCTGGGCGGATGAGAAATGTATGCTCTAATCAGCTCCAAGAGGGGTTGAGACTAAGTATTAGAGCACAAGTGGTGCCTTTCATGCTCCATATATATAGTGAGGTTGTGGCATAAACTCTTGTTGTGGAAAGGGAGATGGAAGAAGAAAAGAGATTGAGGAATCAGAATTTCAATTTTGGTGGTCTAGAAAGACAAGAATGACGTGTTAAGCACCAAAAGGTGGTTCCCCCTTAACAATCATTCATGAAGCAAGAGTAGAATAGTGGAATTACAGATTTGCCAAGGGACCAAGAAAGTATGAATGTGGTGAAGTAAAGCACTTTTAGGAAGGGAGGTTAAGATTTCAACCACATACATATCAAATCCATATTAAATGCAATATCGCCCAATGAACTCTCCAATCGGGAGCGGAAAGCATCCACAAATGGAAGGAGATTTTATGTAAGGTAGCCTATAAGAAAAAAAGAAACTGCCACAAGGAAGAGTTTATTGGCATCTCTCGTATCACCAAAGTAAAATGTTTTAGTTAAAGGTATGATCTTATGTTTTAGCACTGGGCACATGTTTCTATTTGATCAGGATCTTCCCATCAAGCCGCCTTTGTTATATGTATTCGAAACCTCTCAATTTAACACTTTACAGAGTCTTACAACTTCGTACATGTCAAATTGGATTGGAGTTTCTTTAAAATTAATTAAACTGATTTAAATGTTTTTGGAATTATAAATAGGTTTAGTCTATGACATTGCAAGTGCACAGGTCATACAAGAATTAAAAAATGGATGTAAGTCCAGATATCATTCCCACATAAATTGATTTGGATTCTCAAAATCAACTATCCCAACTACTCAAGATCCATACTATTTGAACCTCGATGATGAAGTTTGTCAACTAAAATTAAAGGAGAATTGTCTTAAACATAACATATACAACTTAGACATTAAAAATAAGCTAATACATATATATAAACTAGAATTAATTGATTGAATCAAGCCAGAGATAAATGAACACTAATAAGAAGTACCGTGGAACACTAATTTCTGGGCATTATAACCCATTTAAACTTAACCCTAAATTTGATATGGATTTGTCAAAGATGCACATACATTGCAAGTTGATTTCTCCTTTATTCACCAATTAAATATCCCTATTTCTCTCGAAGACGGGTTTAATCAGCCTAATCAGATTCAACATATCCCTTTACAATATCTGGGCATTTTTCTTTCTCAATACTTCATACCCATTTCGAGACCCGCAGATTTCGCTTCCCAACTCGTGGTTGTGCAAGCATTTCTACAACCTGATTGATGACTCAAATTTTTAAAATCTACGAATATCTCCTTTCCCCTTGATTAGATCACGCCAACACAAGGCTTTGAGTTTTTCCAACGTATTAAGGTGAAATTTAATGATTTAAATTGATAAATAACTCTCCAACATCACTGAGAGTGAATTGGGTATTTATCTAAGTGAACTCGTAGCTCAATAGTTCTTCAATAATGGTCCAACATACCCACAATTGGAATGTTCCTAACTCTCATGAATCGCCATCTCTGTGTCACTCAAAGGGCCTCTTGGAAATCAGAGCAGGATACAATCCTTGAACGGGTATTCGAAACTACTATTGGGAACAATTATATGATAAATAAACATCAATCAAATAAATTCCACCCAAATTCCAGATACTTCCTTCCAATTTATGCAGGAAAGACTGTAACTAACAATAAATTCAAACTAACGGAAGCTGCGCTTCTGAAAAAACTGCATTGCAATCAACAATGGAGCATTGTTAAATTACACCCACTACAATTTCAATAAACTAAGAAGAGACGAATTCCGGAAATAGTCTAGATTTCATTTAAACTCGGGCAGTAATTGTAAAGAAATTGAAAGTTTGCTTCCAGCTTCAACATTCTAACAGATCGTTGGTTCAGATCCAAGAAAATAAAAGAAAAGAAAATCTATTCTAAAAATTATATAATGAGTTTTCTTCTTCCCCCGTTTTGGGTTCCCAAAAAGAAAAGCTGAACTTTACTAAAACTATGTACTCATTGCTATAACTTTTAGAAATCAGCCCGATTCCAAGGCTCCAGTGGATTTTAAAATCACGGTGGCCCAAATACTGCTTTATGTCGCGACTTCAAAAGCTCTGGTCACACTTAAAGTTCGTCCGGTATAAGTCTACCGTCATGACCGCAAGAACCTGCCGCAACCTTCTTTCTCTTATTATTCCCGCAAATCGTTGACGCGACCGATGTTTTCGTCACAACTTGTTTCTTCGCTTGTAAAGTTGATTTATGGTCGCCACATAAATTCTTAGTTGTCAAGCAAAGGATATTTCGCTGCGACAAAATTTTCTTTGCCTTGTGTAGTCGATGTCGCGATCGCAATTCAATGTCGCGACCTCTTCGCTGGGCGATAAGTCATTCCGCTGTCTCGAGCCTTGCCGGGTCGCGGACTCATAGCTGATGGGTTTCGGTTTTCTCATCAGCGACTTGGAATTTCAGGCTCACACCAAGTATTCCTCAAGCCAAGGCAATTTCGTCGCGACCTCGTGCTATGTCACGACAATCCTTCATATCTTCGTCGCAACCTCATTTCTAAGTCTCAACAAATTTCACTTTTTCTACTGGTCGCACCATCATATGCTTTGTTTTAACATATGTCACGACCTCGACGGATGTCGCACTTGTCAGATATTGTTGTTACCGCATTTTATGTCGACTGTGGCATGTCGCGCAATCACTGTTGTCACCACTCGATCCTGGCCCTAACTTCCTTTCTCATGTCGCGCTTAAAATTGTTTTTGTTCTTTCACGCTTCGTCGCAACGTAATAGTCCCGACCCACCTCATTTCCTTCCGTCTCGAAATTTATGTCGCGAATTCAAAAAGAGCCGCATCACTCTCGCCCCTCCTCTTCGTCGCAACCCCTTGCTTCGGGTCGCCAACATTTTTAACCGTATAAACTCCTTCTTATCGTCGCACATAAATTCCGTGTCGCACCTTTATCGGTCTCCAACTTATATTTTTGTCGCAACTTGGAATTGTCTAGGAGAGACATTGCAAGTCCACTTCAGCTTTTTACTTTTCGTCGAATTCTCAAAACGTGTCGCGACATTATCTTCCTCAAGTTCCTCCCGTCTTGGTCTCGCAGTTCTCTTATGCCGCATTGTTTGCCAGCTACATCACTTTCGTCGCACTCGATTCTCCCGTCGCGACTGGCCGGGCCCTCGATCCACTCATGATTTCATTGAATTTTCACTCGCTTTAAATTTCCGCAAAATATAAATTTGGTAAATAGTACATATTCCTACGTAAAATGTGCAATTATATTGTAAGAAAATCAGAAAAATGGACTAAAAATTCAATGAGTTTTTGACTCATCACCCATGCATTTATTTATGCATAATTTGCTTCTATGTTAAATTTAGAATTTGTTCCCCTTCATTGTTCATTATGTATTGAGACCCCCATGGATTGTAAGGTGGAAACTAAGTGGCTATGCCAAGCTTGTGTACTTTATACTGAGGGTGATGAAGTTACAATTGACCTAGTTCTACCGGATATATTCCTTGATGTTATCAAATTGATTGTCGGCTCAACATCGTGCCGTGCTAGATTGTTATTTGTACAGGTCACATTTCAAATCCCTAGTGGTTTGCATTTGCTTCTATGGTGATTGAAGTTGCCACCCGTTTAATCCAATAGGTGGTTCAACAAAGAATGTGGGAAATGTTTTTTCTTTAATATGCAAGGTGAGGATAAAAAGAAGATAGTTATAGATTATATTCCGAAGGTTTATGAATTTACAAATGTTTTTCCTGAAGAATTTTTACCTCCCCATAGAGAGATGGATTTTTCTATAGAAGTGTATCCAAGTACAAATCCCATTTCAGTAGCTCCATATAGGATGGCTTTGCTTGAACATAAAGAATTGAAAATTCAATTACAAGAATTGCAAGATAAAGGGTTCATTTGGCCAAGTACATTACCTGGGTGCTCCATATTGTTTGTAAAAAGAATAATGGATCAAGTTATGGTCAGCTGATTACTTTAAATTGAATGGGAGGATAGTGAAAAAAAAATATCCACTTCCTTAGATTGATGATTTGTTTGATCAATTATGTGGGTTTTGCTATTTTTTAAAAATTGATTTGAGATCTGGTTATCATCAATTTAGGATACGGGAATTAGATATTCAAAAGACAACATTTCGCATTAAGATATGTGGACTATGAAATTATTAATATGCCATTTGGATTAATCCAATGTCTGGGGCCATATTCATGGATATGATGCATCGAATTTATCGGCCTTCTCTAGATCAGTTTGTGGTGGTATTTATATGACACCCAAAAACTCGAGGGGTCCCCACTGACAACCCTCAACCCACAAAATTTCAGGGATTTCCGGTGACCCGATACCACCGTCAGATCCCATTTATCTAGATCCATATTTTCATAAAATCCGCGGTCTCCGAAACCCTAGGAGCTCTACCTAAAATACAACCTATATAGCAGTATAATCATAACCCATCCAAAGTCTCAATAGAAGTAGTATTGACCACACATGGTCCATCTGTCCATATCCCTAATATACATCCCTTTATCGGGACCTATTCATTCACATTTAATTCTAAAATATGATAATAAAACACATAATTACAGTCCGTAAGAATCAACAACCTCTCTAACCATAATTACATACCCGACTATTTAGACAATTGTCCAAAAATAATTTAGTTACAATTCTTTTATACAAAATACTTTTTACAAAGGAAATATCAAGGTCATACATCGGCTTCCTTCATAATCATGGCTTCATCGGAGCGTCGTCTCTCTGTACACCCCCTGTACTTGAAAGGGGGTCCCACGACGGGGTGAGCAATGCCTAGTAGAAAATTCTCCTGTATGGGCTACTCCCGCCTAAATGCACATGCAATGACATACATACATCAAACAAACATTCCATCTTAAAATGCAATCCTATATGGAATATTATTTCAGTCATGCATGAGATAAGACTCCTCCTACCCATAACCCAAGTCCTGGCCGACTTTCTCACACATGCAAATGCCATAGGAAACTGGGCCATCGGGTGTTTCACCCAATGACTTAACCCATTGGAAAACCCTCCAATATTCATTTTAATTTATCTAATTCCGTGTGTTTATTTAGGTCATGAATTTCTAGGTCTCACCACAAGCTAAGACGCTTCCGACACTTTCAGAACTCATCGGCTGGATACATATGTTCCTAATAAGAATAAAATTTCGGGGGGGGGTTCCATCTTTGCTTCACCCAAACACATAAATTTTATTATTATTATTTTATGCACTCGTGAGTTCACTTTTGACGTCAGTCTCCACTTCAAGCACTACACATTCACTAAGAATGGTGAATAGCCAATACCATTCTTCGTCCGTTTCGTCATCTAAGATCTATAAAATTTCCGGTTTTCAACTAAAATTACCGTTTTACCATTTTCATAAAAATTGAATTTTTCCTGGGTTTTACATTCTTCCCCCCTTAACAAAATTTCGTCCCCGAAATTCACACATACTAGCACACACAAACACATGCATATGTAGTAATATTCTAATGCCAAATATTAGACCACGCACCTTCGTCCTCAAATAGGGAAGGATAGGTGGCCCGCATCGTGTCCTCGCGTTCCTAAGTTGCCTTCTCTACTCCTCGGTGTCGCTATGGACTTTCACTAGCCGCACGGTCTTACGTCACTAAACCTGATTCCGGCTATCCAAGATACGCATTGGTCCCTCCTCGAAGGTCCCATTAGTGTCAACAGTAATCTCTCCCCAATCAAATACATGAGCTGGATCTGGAGTATACTTTCGAAGCATAGAGACGTGAACACCTCATGGACACCTAATAAACTTGGTGGTAGCGCCAACCGATATGCAACTGTGCCCACCCTCTCGAGTACCTCGAAGGGCCTAATATACCTTGGCGTTAGCTTTCCTCGCTTGTCGAATCTAACCACTCTTCTCTTAGGCATCACCTTCAAGAAGACATGATCACCCATCTCGAACTCTAGAGGTCGATACACTGCCTGCATGCAGCTCTTTCTGTCACCAGAGCCATGAGAAGACGCCTAAATCAAATCCACCTTCTTGGTGTCTCGAATCGATCCGCATCAATGACGGAGTGCTCTCCCAAATCTCCGTACAAAAATCGAGGATCGACATGGCCTCCACAGAGTACCTGCTAGGTGACATCGAACATTCTCGCCCGATGAATCGTTGTTGTAGGCGAATTCCACTAAGGGTAAGTGCTCATCCCAGCTACCCTTAAGATCCAGGTCACATGCTCGTAGCATGTTTTCTAAAACCTGTATGGTCCTTTCCAATTAACCATCTGTCTGTTGATGAAACATAGTTCTCATCATTAACTATGTCCACATAGCCTTTTGGAAACTCTTCCAAAAGTGTGCCGTAAACCTGGGATCCCTGTTCGATATGATAGAAACTGGCACTCCATGTAATTGGACAATCTCATGAATATACAACCGGTAGAATTCCTCTAGTGTGAAGGTCATTCGCACTGCTAGAAAGTTTGCCGACTTAGTGAGCTGGTCGACTATAACCCATACGACATCATGTCTCCGCTGTGTCCATGGAAAGTGGTAACAAATCCATCGTGACACGTTCCCACTTCTACCCGCCTACCTCTAATGGCCGGCGTAGCCCTCGCCGGCTTCGATGCTCAACCTAACTCGCGACACGGGACATCGCCAACACCTCAATGCCACTCTCATTCCGCTCCGCACACGGGCGATGAAGATCTCTGCATCTTCTGACACCTAGATATTATCAACAAAACGAGTAGTGGAACTCTCTGAGGATCTTTCTCTCTCATTCCAGCGTTTAGGGAACCATAACCCGTCCTATACCAAAGACTACCATCTATGTGGATTTGCCCACCACACCCGTATTTCTTGACTATACCTACCCCGATGGACGATATCTCGCAAACTCCGCCCTTTGACTCAATCACCCTACTCGCAGGGATCTATGAGCTACCAAACTCCCTAGCGTTCCTTGAGTTTGATCACTGTACTGAAGCTTAAACTGTCCCACAGTCTCAAGCATCTTCCACCTCGTAGCCACACTCACCAAGACTCTCTGACCTCCGACTGAGTGCATCAGCCACTACATTTGCCTTACCAGGATGGTAATAGAAAGTGAAGTCATAGTCCTCCAGATACTCCATCCATCTGCGTTGCCTTATGTTGAGGTCTCGTTGTGTGAAATATACTTCAGAATCTTATGGTCTAAAATACTTCAAACTGTTCACCATACAAATAGTGGTGCAAAATATTTAAAGCAAAGACTATGGCTGCCAACTCTAGGTCATGTGTAGTGTACTCCCGTCATGATTCTTAGCTGTCCGGAACCATACAGGGCCCTCCTGACCGCATCAACACACATCCTGCCCGTCCCTAGAGGCATCACAATACACCATGTACCTCTCGTCCCCTGCTCCGGACTAATCGAATATGAGCCGGCAAGCCTTCTCACTGGAATGCCTTCTCACACAGGTCATTCCACTCAAACTTGACCCCATTCCGGGTTAATCTAGTCATAGGTGCTGCTAGCCGGGAGAAATCCTCAATAAACCTCCTGTAGCATCCTGCCAATCCCAAGAAACTTTGTATCTCGAAGACTGACTTTGGCCTCTCCCAACTCATAACAGCCTCAACCGCGTCCTAAACGCTTTCTTAAGGATATTAGTCTCCCTAACTCTCAACTGATGATAGCCGGTGCGAAGATCTATCTTGGAGTAGACTCGCGCCCCTTTTAGCTGATCAAACAAATCATCAATCCTCGATAATGGATAATGATTCTTGATCGTAACCCTGTTCAACTATCTATAATCAATGCATAGTCGAAGGGTCTTGTCCTTATTTTTCGCAAACAGAACCGGAGTGCCCCATGGTGAAGTACTTGCCTAATAAAGCCCCGTCCAACAATCTCTGCAGCTGGACCTGAGTTCTTGCAACTTCAACCGGTGCCATCCTATGAGGAGTCATAGAAATGGGCGACGTACCAGGGTGTAACTCAATGACAAAGTCCACATCCCTGTGTAACGCCCCAAAAATACCCTAGAATTTTTATAATAAATTTATTATATATATACCGGGTATGAATTGAGTCAAACTTGGGTTTTTCCGATAAATTTGATAAATTGATAAATTGTAAATAATTATGAGCATATGATTGAATATTATATAAATTGAGAAAGTGATTGAACCCTGAATAACCTGCTTTAAAAGGGCAAATGTAGAATTTGTACAATGAGGACCTAAGGGTCAATTGTTATAAAGAATAAATGTCTAAGTGAATTTTATGATAAATGAATAGCCAAAGTGGAATAATAGGATACTTAAATGAAAAATGGGTTAAAGGCCAAACAAGCCCTTATGGAAATAAAGAATTGAAGACCAAAAAGGAGAAAATGAGAAATAAGAATAGGGTGGAAGACCAAACATGGCCTTACACTTAAGTGGTATTTTAAAAGACCAAAAGTAGTCTTTGGGAGCTCATTTTATGAGCAAACCCGTTTTTGAGAGAATGAGAGGAGAAAAGGGGGAGAAAGGCTAGGGTTTGAAAGAAGGAGTGGTTTTGGTTGGGTTTGCTTCCCATTTCTTCCCCTTAAGGGATCAAGCAACCTACAAGAGGAGATTTGAAGAGACAAGGTAAGAAAAATCAAACCCTAACTTAAGAGAAAAGGGTTTTCATTGATTCTAAACCACCTTTGGAGTTGTTTAGGGTGGATTTCATGGTAATTTTTATATGGATATTTGGAGGAGGCTGACAGCAGTACCAGAAATGCCAAACCGACATTTCGGTCAAAATCTACAAGATGGTACCGCATAAAAAGTGGCATCGGCACTATGATGCAGCAAGGTGGTACCGGTACCACTCAAATGGTACCTGGCACTATTGCGCAAGGGACTAGCACGGCATTTCGGGCCAAAGTGGTACCTAAGACCACCGCCCAACAGCCCCGAAGTGGCATATTTCGCACCGCTAAGCTTTGCATCCGTATACCACCCTTTTTGCGGACCCTAAGAAACGACAATGGGGTTCAAATAAAATGAGACTAAGTGAAAAACGATTGCACTGTCGTTTCTAGCGATTTTCGTTTAGTATAATTAAGTTATTTGCTTAACTACTAAGAGTGAAGAATATTTACTTGACTAGGTGCTGCGAAGACTCCACAACCCTAATTCCAGTACTCGGTATCGAAAGAGAAAAGGAATCGATAATTGGTTTGTTCTCTATTTGTTGTTTGATCTCTATTTGTTTTCTATTTGTTCTTTGTTCTCTATTCTCTGTCTGTTCATTGTAACTCACCCCATTTCAAGTTCTATTTAGAAATATATATATATATATATATAGTATATATATATATATATATATAGTATATATATATATATATATATATATATATATATATATATATTGATTTGAATCATTATTATTCGAAATGTTTGTCATCTCGCATGGAGTGCGTGTATTTGAACTAAGTAAGTGAATTCTACTACATGAAAGTAAATTGATGAAATGTATTATTTGACGACCAACATGACGGATTCACCAACCGACTCCGCTATGAAGGTGACAACCCATTTTGCTATTTGAAAGGTACACAGAATGAAACAGTCAGTCAATGGACAAATAAGATAGGATTTCACAATGAATCTGTCATGAATGCCCATCTGCAAATATATGATTGCAATATTGAATGTGAAATCACATTACTACTGAATGACAAACAGACAGATTCACCAACTGAATCTATCGTGAATGTTGATTTCTATAGCCATATGTGAGATCGCACATCAACGCGAGATCACATTGCTACCGAATCGACAGCTCAGACAACATTCACCAACTGAATCTGTCAGAATGTTGACTCTATAGCCATATGTGAATCCTCGCAACCTAAAAGTTTAAAATGATATTGAAAGGTATTTGAACAAGTATCTTTTACATTACACAGACATTGTATAAAAGCATTATTTTGACAAATGCATGATTTGTATTGAACTGAAATGGATTAGATAACTGTATAGAACCACTAAGCATGAAAATGCTTAGCGTATTATTTTTAACAATGCGCAGGTACCGAGTGATAGACAAGGAAGCGACCTAGTCGAGGGAGCTCGTAGTCATTCAAAGAGTTCACTGAGTATGCCCGTCACTACGCAACTCTCACTATATTTTTTTTTTTGCATGATGTTGAGCCATAGTAAAACAAAGGAGTTTAACCGAAATTATTCACCTATAGTCAACACGATTTTGGATATTTCATGTAAACGACATAAAATGCCATCTTTGCCAAATGCATATTTTTTTGTAAAGGAATTGCATTAATTTGTAACTCGCTTATGCCCTACCAAATGAAATCGCTTCCGCAAAGAGTTGAAAACGAAAACACGTCTAGAAATGAAATGTATTTGTTAAATGGATGGATAATGGCTTCGCCGGAAGGCCCTCAAGCTCTCAGCTCGATCCGCCAACCTGCCCGGCCGGCTCGAGGGTCGCTACACCCTGTGCGTAGGTAATCCTAACAGCTCGTCCGAAAAGACATCCTCATACTCGCAAACCACCCGAGGTAGACTCAAATCCCATCTCCCCTCATCCTCTTGGGTAAGGCTTGCTAGCCAACCCATCAACTGTCCACTCCATCTAGAGTCGTGCACGATCTGGGTTAAAGCATCATACTTCTCCCTTGAAAAGTCACACGAATACCGTCCTATGTGTAAGCAGTAATCCTCTTACTATCACAATCAATGATCGACTTGGCAGACGCCCACCTCAATCCATGCCAGGATGACATCAAACTGACATATGTCTATCACCCGAAGGTTCATCGTGAGCGTAACCCCGAGGATCTCTAACTCACAATCCCGACATATTTGATCAACTCAAATTCTGTCCCTGTGGGTGAACTCCACATGTACCCCGCTTTCCAAAGATTCAACCTTTAAGCCCAAAACATTCACACAAGATGCAAAGCACAAGTTAACTGATGCATCCAAATTTAAACAACACTCTTATCAAGAAAGCAGGAGAGGAAACGACACTCAGAGTATCGACCGATCCACAAGTCACCAGAGTACCATAGTGTAGATTGACACTCTAGGTCCTGAAATACCTACCGAAGTCGTAGTCTCGACCCCAGCCATGCCCCGCCCACGGGCCTATCACAAATAGTAGGTGCTTTCAGGTGCACTCGACCGACATCGATTCCCATGGCCCATGCCGTGAGGAACAACCGCGGCTCACAAGATGTCCCATTGATGATCGGAACTATGATGTCCCATACTCGGATCCCTACCCCGGAACAACCCGCCTCATGTGCCTAGGCCGATGGCAATGCAACATGTCATCCGCCTCGCCCGGCGAGAAACCCGACCAACTCGCCTTGATAGCCGCGCCCGTCCTTGAAACCTCGCACAAAGCGTAAGTCTTCTCGATTCTTTTGTTTAGCACTAGCACCCATGCCCTGGATGCTTCGTGTGTCATCTACTTCTCTTTCAATGACCAAGGCTGTCCTACCATCTAGTCCCCTCCTCCCATGTATGTTGGAGGACCATATGCCTGAAACCCCTGGAGGTTACTCGTCCCTCCTTGGCCCACCGTTGCACTAGTCCATGCAAAGCAGAAGAACACGCCGCCTCGTAGCACGATGGCAACTACAAGGCTTCCAGCCTCTTATAAAGGCATATGGATCAAACACAGGTATTGGTTGACTATTGTCCCGTGGACGACCTCTACGTCCTCTTCCTCAATTTTCCATCTACACAAGTCAAATAGCAAACTGAGATTTCTTTTCTTGTCTAACTAGTGGTGTATGTGCCACTTCTAATAGACCTCACATCTCGAACTATCACGTTATTCTTGTTTTTTGAACCCCTAAGGTTGCGTTTCCTAACCCCAATGTTCATCATTTCCTATATACTATTTACTAAGTATATAATTCACACAACATACCATACAGTATCATGCAACATATTACACATATTCATTTATCAAAATGCACAATGGATGCATGATCTAGACCTGTGCCCATCAAGTCCTAGGTATTTGTATACCTAAGCTCCGATACCAAGCTGTGAAACCCTAAATCCGGGGGTCCCATT
This sequence comes from Tetrastigma voinierianum, assembly GCA_016808115.1. Classification (NCBI taxonomy): domain Eukaryota; kingdom Viridiplantae; phylum Streptophyta; class Magnoliopsida; order Vitales; family Vitaceae; genus Tetrastigma; species Tetrastigma voinierianum. The sequence continues at coordinate 136,900 of JAEQBH010004433.1, read as the reverse complement.
GACAACCTGTCAACCCGTAGAATTCCTATGGATTTTGGGTGACCCGATACCACACTTTTGTGTCCTATTTATCGAGATCCATATTTTCACAAAAATCGGGTAGAGTCTCCTTTGTTCGAGGAGCTCTACCCAACATATAACCTGTTTAACAGTATAATCATAACCCATCTAGGGTCTCAACAGAAGTAGTATTGACCACACATGGTCCATTTGTTCATATCCCCAATATACATCCCTTTACCAGGACCTATTCAATCACATTTAATTCTAAAATATGAGAATGAAAAACTTAATTACAGTCCGTAAGAGTCCCGATCACTTCAACCATGATTACATACCCGACCATTTACAATAATAAATTCCAAAAGAATTTAGTTACAATTCTTTTATACAAAATACTTCTTACAAAGGAAATATCAAGGCCACACATCAGCCTCCTTCATAATCACGGCCTCATTGAAGCGCCGTCTCCTTGTACACCCCCTGTACTTGAAAGGGAGTCCCACGATGGGGTGAGCAATGCTCAGTAGAAAAATTCTTCTACAAGGGCTACTCCCCTCCTAAATGCACGTGCAATGGCATACATACATCAAACCACATTCCATTCAGAAAATGCAATCCTATTGGAATATTTCATGTCATGCATGAGATGAGACTCCTCATGCCCATAACCCGAGTCTTGACCGACTCCCTCATACATGAAAATGCCAAGTGTGAAAGCTAGTCATTGGTGTTTCACCCAATGAATTAACCTGTTGGACAACCCTCGAATATTCATTTTAATTTATCCAATCCTAAGTGTTTATTTGGGTCACGAATTTCTAGGGTCTCACCGCAGGCTTCGCATGCCTTTTGACACTTTTGCGAACTTTCATCGCTGGATACATATGTCTGACCAAGAATAAAATTTGGGTCTTTCAATTCCCACGGTGTGGGTGGGGATAAACCCCATCTTCCTTCACCCAAACACATTTAAATTTATTATTATTATTTTGATGCACCCATGAAGTTCAATCTCGACGCGTCAGTCCCAATTTCGAGCTCACTACACGTTCACCAAGAATGGTCAATAACCAATACCATGCACACACACCCGACTCGACGCCATGTGACCGTGCATATGAAATGCAATCATGCCATTTAATGTTACATGCACAATAAGAGCTACATGCAACATTTAAAAATTTCGGATAATTTTATTTCCTATATATAATTTCCATTCATCACAATTTCCATGTTAATACATCACGCAAGCACATATTAACATTAATTTTACACACAACAACATATTATTTATTTTTCCAACAATAACACACAAAATGGCCCAAATCTCGGACTCACATAAACAGGGCACCTCTCGGTCCCTTCATGGCCATGAACCATTTTTGGTTCCATTCATCAACAAATTACTATGATACCAAAAAACTCAAAAAAACCCGAAGACATTCTTCTCGAGATTAAAACCAAACCCAACCTACCCAAGACTCATTCGGGAACCGCAAAATTTCTTAATATTCAAATACCCTAAAATTTTAGGACTAAATCACGCGGCCAGTTATGGCCCCAAAGAACGCTAATGCCATTAAATAGCCTTTAGGCTAGAAAATAATCCAAGTAGGAAAATTCTCTACCTCGTAGAGTTTGACGAAACTCCAAGATTTTGGTACCCACACGTAGCTCTCGTTGCGTAGAAGAACTTTCCCTATTGCTTTGACAAAAGCCGACGGTCCAATCGTCAGAAATCATAAAGAGAAGTTTAAACCTTTTTTCTTTCTCTCTACTCAAGCCTCCTCCCGCCACCCTCGTCCGCTTATGCCAAAACGTGGCCTTTTCCTCTCTTTTTGTTCGAATTCTTCTTCCTTTCTTTTTATTTTATTTTCTCTTTTTTCTTTCCTTTTGATTTTTCCCTTTATTTTCTCTTTTTCTTTCATTTTTTCTCTTTTTTTTTTTCTCATTTGGTTCTTATGCAACTGAACTCCCCTGTTCCACTCCCATTCCTTTTAAATTTTGGTTTTTTCTTTTCCTTTATTATTCCATTTGACTTTCTTTCATTTCTTTCTCCACTTCGACACATGGCTCAATATGGTTTACCTCTATCCAAGTGATATGTGTCACTTGATACACCACATGGCCATCATTCCATGTGTTCATCTCCCAAGGTCCCAAGTGGCATCCACATGGTCATGCCATAAGCACCCAATGTATTGAAAAACGGAAATTTCACTGCCCCTCAATTGACAAATTTCAACACTGCACTAGATTTTACGAGATCTAATTCAACAAGTGAAGTCCGCCATTATCCGGGAGATATAGAAAATTTTCGATTTTCAACCGAAATTATAGTTTTACCATTTTTCAGAAAAATTGTTTTTTTTCACGGGTTTTACAATTTATGGACGATATTCTAATATATTCTAAAATTCAAGAAGAGCATGAACATCATTTGCATATGGCATTGCAAACACTTAGAGAAAATTAGTTATATGCCAAGTTGCAGAAATGTGAATTTTGGTTGCAAGAAATTCAGTTTTGGGACACATGGTTTCTAAAGAGGGTATCTCAATGGATCCAACAAAAGTGGAAGTGGAGACGAAGTGGAAACGACCCTAAAGTGTTTTGCCACGTATTTTCGATTAGTCGGAGAAAGTGATTAGTCGTAAAGTGGATCCGCCCCATCTTGCTCACCAAACGACAACGGTTTATTATTATTATTTTATGCACCCATGAGTCTAAATTTCAGACGTTGTCCCAATTTTCGAGCTCACTACACGTTCACCAAGAATGGTCAATAACCAATACCATGCACACACACTCGACTCGACGCCATGTGACCGTGCATATGAAATGCAATCATGCCATTCATGCTACATGCACAATAAGAGCTACATGCAACATTTATAAATTTTGGATAATTATATTTCCTATATATAATTTCCATTCAACACAATTTCCATGTTAATACATCACACAAGCACATATTAACATGAATTTTACACACAATGGCATATTATTTATTTTTCCAACAATAACACACAAAATGGCCCAAATCTCGAACCCACATAAACAGGGCACCTCTTGGTCCCTTCACGGCCATGAACCATTTTTGGTTCCATTAATCAACAAATTACTATGATACCGAAAAACTCAAAAAAACCCGAAGACATCCGTCTCGAGATTAAAACCAAACCTCAACCTACCCAAGATTTCCCGAACCCCTAAATTTCCAATATTCCGCTCCAAAATTTGGGGATTCAAACCCACGCGGCCATATGGTCGAGATGAGCTTGAAAGTCACATCCCTTTAGTCCATTTTTCCGATCTATTTTATTTAAACAAGTCCTACTTATAAAAGTGTAATTATGGAATAACTAACCAAACTCGTTAAATGACATGGAATTCACAGTTAAGAATTTTGGCAGTAAAAGAAGCAGGCGTGGATGAGCATTAATGACATAATTGGTCGAAGCAAGTCAGAAACAGAAAGTTACACAAGAATGAAAGAAGCCGATGTCGTGAGTCTTTACTCAAAGAATCAAAATGCATATCCGTGTTGCAAGAAATGGAACCCTGTACGGAACGGTTTTTAATTGAAGACAAGGCAAATAGCTGCTAAAGAATCTCAAAGTCAAGCAACCGTGAATTGATGAAGAAGGAAGACATGATGTCGCGACATCTAGATGCAGCCGCAACATCAACACCGAATTAGAAGCAAATACACATCGTCAAGGTAAGGAAAAGAGGTCACGACAAGATCAGCTCAAGAGAGAAGGTCGTGACATCAGGAAAATTGAAGGAAATTTGATGCAGGTCGCGACAGGGATCACAAGTTAGGCAGCTGAGGACTAACCAGAGACTTAAGGAATGATGTCACGACAACATCGTGATGCGCCAACAAAGGTTGATGTCACGACAAGGGATGGAGGTCGCGACAAGAGAAGCGCCTTGAAGCTATGACAGGTTTGAAAAGATTAAACTGTTATGACTTAAGCCGCTTGTCGCTGACTGTAGGAATGATGCCTGACACTAAAGCAACCAGCCAGCTTCCAGAGAAATAGGGGGAACCGATGTCGCGACAAGAGATCGATGTCGCGACATAAGAAGACATTAGCTGGAAAGTCATAGCCCATAAACTTATGCTCGACAAGAGATGGATGTCACGACATCGTGAACCACGCTTGAAAGTCGCAAGGGATATGTAGCAGCCGATGTCGCGACAAGAGATTGAGGTCGCGACATCAGGAACGAACAATTCAAAGCTGCAAAGGCATAAAGTGATGTCGCGACAAGAGATTAATGTCGCGACATAAGACGTGTTCAGTTGAAAGTTGCAGTTCCTCAAGATGATGTCGCGACAAGAGATTGATGTCGTGACATCAGGAAGCATCACCGAAAGTCGCAGCGACATGAGCCGATGTCACAAGAGATTGATGTCGCACATAAGAAGACACTAGCTCACAACATAGACTTAAGTTGATGTCACTTAATGAGGGATGTCGCGACACATGGATGAGTCGCGACAAGGATTCGAGGTCGCGAATTCGAACAAAGAATACGGGCCACCCACTCGAGATCCACAAAGAATGCATCGAATTAGGGCCCAACCGAGAAACCCTATAAATAAGCAGCTACCTAGGAAAGAAAGGCAAGTCTAGGGCTAAGGTAACGAAGATCCGGTAGTCAAGGTCATTTGATTTTTTTTCTTTTATTTTCTTTTCTTTTATTTTTCTGTTTCCGTCGTAATAGATTAGATTTTCTTTAGTTTTGTTTTATTTTCTCGATCCGATGTTATCGCTTGGAAGGTGGCCGAACACGTAATTCCGATCTCTTCTAATTACTACCTGAATGTTTGAAGTCTGCATTGTACCTCAAATTCGACTTCTCCAGCTTCAAATTGCGCTTGTTCTTATGATCGAAGAATGCCAGAAGGTGTAATTCGCACTGAGAAACCGCTTCCATTAAGAGAATGCGTTATTGCCGAATTTATCTTCCCTCGTAGTCAGATCCAGCTGTGAATTTCGCTTATGAATTTACTGGGTTATGGGTTGAATGTTTTGACGGACACGCATCTTATACCCGTCTTAAGAATTGTTTCATTGCTCTGATTTCAAGGAAGCCCTCTGCGTGACACATAGAAGGCATTCCTGAGAGTTATGAACATTTTCTTGAAGGTATATTAACCTGCTATTAGAGATCTAATGAGCTTTGTAAGTTCACTTTGATTCATCCTCTTCTCACTTGGGAGCTAAGGTTTACAGTCCATAAATTGGGTATGAAGTATTGCAAAAGAAAAATACCCAGATTAAGGAAATCCCTATTAAAAGTAGTTATCTAATTCCCTGTTTTCGAAAGAATCAGAAATTAGATAATGAACTATGGAGTGTGGAGAGATCCAAATGATCCGCTAAACGCCCGACAGATTCTAAAACCCGAAATACACAAGCAATTTATCGTTGTTAACCATTGTGATTGATACTTCACAATAGTAGTGATTTTGATGTGTCCTCTCGTAGATAACTTTCTATCCAATTATTTTCTTAACTATTCATTATTCTTCATTCTTAGATTCCATTTAATTTGATTGTTCATTCTTTTTCCTTATACTTGTATATTTTACAACTTATTAAGCTGGATCACAATGTCATGTTATAGTCAAATAGTATGAAGCTTGAGTAGTCAAGGTAGTTGATATAAAATTCTTGAGGTCTCTGTGGGATCGATATCTGGACTTAAATCCATTTTATTACTTGTCGAATTGCACCACAGAGTATATTAAATAAAACCAAAATTTAAAAATGATTTACTCTAGGAGATTTTTAGTCTATATAGTAGACAGTCAACAAGTTTATGACACTTTTGCTGGGGATTAGTTAATAGTTCTGTGGTAATAGTGTTATAAATTTGTACATGTGTTTTGGTCTCACAACAAGTTTTATGGCGCCGTTGCCGGGGATTAGACAATAGTCCTTTGGTAATAGTGTCATAAATTTGTATATGTCTTTTGGTCTTAACAAGTTTTATGGCGCCGTTGCCCGGGATTAGACAATAGTCCATTGGTAATAGTGTTATAAATTTGTATATGTCTTTTGGTCTTAACAATGGCCCCAAAGAACGCCCATGCCATTAAATGGCCTTTAGGCTAGAAAATAATCCAAGTAGGAAAATTCCCTACCTCGTAGAGTTTGATGAAACTCCAAGATTTTGGTACCCACGCGTAGCCTTGCATAGAAGAACTTTCCCTCCTTTGCTCTGACAAAGTCGACAAACTGGGACAGGTTTGAATAATAAAGAGAAGCGAAAAACCTTTTTCTCTCTCTCTCGTACTCGCTTCTCTCCTCCCGCTCACTCCTCGCTCGCTTCGGCCAAAAATGTGGCCTTTTCCTCTTTTGCTCGACTCTTCTTCCTTTCCTTTATTTTATTTTCTTTTTTCTTTTCATTTTGATTTTCCTTTATTTTTTCGTTTCTTTCATTTTTTCCTTTTTTTTTTCTCATTGCCCTTATCCAACCGAACTCCCCTGTTGTTCCACTCCCATTCCTTTTAAATTTCTGGTTTTTTCTTTTTCTTTATTATTCCATTTGACTTTCTTTCATTTCTTTCTCCATCTGACACATGGCTCAATATGAGCCACTTATCCAAGTGATATGTGTCACTTGATACACCACATGGCCATCATTCCATGTGTTCATCTCCCAAGGTCCCAAGTGGCATCCACATGGTCATGCCATGTGTCACCCAACACCCAATGTATCGAAAAACGTGAAATTTTGACTGTCTCGGAATTCGATAAAATTCAACACGGTAACTAGATTTCACGAGATTAATTCAAAGAGGAAGTCTGTTTCGTCATCCGAGATCTAGAAAATTTTCGATTTTCAAATGTAAATTACGCTTTACCATTTTTCGTAAAATTCTTGATTTTTTTCCCCGGTTTTACAATTTATGGACTTATATCTCTAATACATTCTAAAATTCAAGAAGAGCATGAACATCATTTGCATATCAGATCAAAACACTTAGAGAAAATTAGTTATATGCCAAGTTGGAGAAATGTGAATTTTGGTTGCAAGAAACTCAGTTTTGGGACACATGGTTTCTAAAGAGGGTATCTCAATGGATCCAACAAAAGTGGAAGTGGTGACAAAGTGGGAACAACCCCAAAGTGTTTTTGAAGTATGTATTTTTCTTGGATTAGTCGGAGAAAAGTGATTAGCTGGGGGGGGATCTGCCCCATCTTGCTTCACCCAAACACACAAAATTTATTATTATTATTTTATGCACCCATGAGTCTCAATTTCGGACGTTGTCCCAATTTTCGAGCTCACTACACGTTCACCAAGAATGGTCAATAACCAATACCATGCACACACACCCGACTCGACGCCATGTGACCGTGCATATGAAATGCAATCATGCCATTTCATGCTACATGCACAATAAGAGCTACATGCAACATTTATAAATTCTGGATAATTATATTTCCTATATATAATTTCCATTCAACACAATTTCCATGTTAATACATCACGCAAGCACATATTAACATGAATTTTACACACAACAACATATTATTTATTTTTCCAATAATAACACACAAAATGGCCCAAATCTCGGACCCACATAAACAGGGCACCTCTCAATCCCTTCACGGCCATGAACCATTTTTGGTTCCATTAATCAACAAATTACTATGATACCGAAAAACTCAAAAAACCCGAAGACATCCGTCTCGAGATTAAAACCAAACCTCAACCCAGTCCAAGACTACCTGGAACTAGTCCTAAAAATTTCTAATATTCAGTCCCAAAATTTTAGGACTAAATCACGCGACCAGTGATGGCCCTAAAGAACGCCCATGTCATTAAATGGCCTTTAGGCTAGAAAATAATCCAAGTAGAAATTCCCAATCTGGGTAGCTCGATGAAACTCAAGATTTTGTACCCACAAGTAGCTCTCAAGGGTAATAATTTTCCTCCCTCTGCCGACAAAGCCTATTCTTGGCCCGATCGTTTAAATCATGTGAGAAGCTTAAAAACCTTTTTTTCTCTCTCTCTACTCGTTTCTCTCCTCCCGCTCACCCCCTGTCTGTTTCTGCCAAAATGTGGCCTTTTTCCTCTTTTTGTTTGACTTTTCTTCCTTCCTTTTTTTTTTATTTTCTCTTTTTTCTTTATTTTTGATTTTTCCCTTTATTTTCTCTTTTTCTTTCATTTTTTTCACTTTTTTTTTCTCATTTGGTTCTTATCCAACCGAACTCCCCTGTTGTTCCACTCCCATTCCTTTTAAATATTTGGTTTTTTCTTTTCCTTTATTATTCCATTTGACTTTCTTTCATTTCTTTTCCATTCCCGACACATGGCTCAATATGAGCCACTTATCCAAGTGATATTTGTCACTTGATACACCACATGGCCATCATTCCATGTGTTCATCTCCCAAGGTCCCAAGTGGCATCCACATGGTCATGCCATGTGTCACCCAACACCCAATGTATCGAAAAACGTGAATTTTTGGCTTTCTCGGAATTCGATGAAATTCAACACGGTAACTAGATTTCACGAGACGAATTCAACGGTGAAGTCTGTTTCGTCATCCGAGATCTAGAAAATTTTCAATTTTCAACCAAAATTACCGTTTTACCATTTTTCAGAAAAATTGATTTTTTCCCGGGTTTTACAATTTATGGACGATAGTCGAATATATTCTAAAATTCAAGAAGAGCATGAACATCATTTGCATATGGCATTGCAAACACTTAGAGAAAATTAGTTATATGCCAAGTTGGAGAAATGTGAATTTTGTCAGTAAGAAATTCAATAGACATGGTTTCTAAAGAGAGGGTATCTCAATGATCCAACAAAAGTGGAAGTGGTGAATTTAAGTGGGAACTTAACCCTAAAGTGCTAAGTACGTATTTTTCTTGGATTAATTGCTACTATCGAAGATTTATCGGGTAAACGTTTCAAATTGGGTATACCCAATGACTAGATCGGACACGTAAGGTAGTGAACTATGATTGGAATGACAAGTGTGAAGAATATTTTTAGGAACTAAAAAGAAGATTAAAAAGAATATTTGATGCAAAGGGGAAGAGTGGTTGCTTATGCTTTTATAGGGACAGTATTTGGGAAGCCTTTCCATCTCCCTCTTGAACTTGAATATAAGGCAATGTGGGCAATCAAGAAGCTAAACTTTGATTTCCAATATGTTAAGGAAAAGAGACTGCTTTAGATGACTGAACTGGAAGAGCTTAGAAATGAAGCCTATGACAATGCCAGGATCTACAAAGATAAGACTAAGAAATTTCATGACTAGAGTATACTGAGAAGAAAATCTGCAACAGAGAATCAACTCTCAGTATTAAACTCAAGGCCTCTACTCTCGCTCGAAACTCAAGTCAAGATGGAGTGGTCCTTACATAGTAGTTGCAGCTACACCTTTTAGAGCAGTGACATTGAAAACCAATTCTGGAAATGAGTTCAAAGTGAATGGTCATAGGCTAAAACATTACCTTAGAGGAAGACCAAATGAAGAACAATCCCACATTTGAAGAGATCAAAAGAAGTGCTGAAAAGAGAACTCTTCTCCTAGTTAGTGTAATCCTTGTCTAAGATCCATTCAAATGGTCGAGGCAGCTGTGGGCCTGAATCTATACATTTTAGTTCCAAAAGTTTCGACCGAATGTTTGATTTGGACCGTTTTCTGACGCCTGGGCTATTTTCTGACACCCGTAACCGAAATTTTGACCAAGACGCTCAGAGCTGGATTATGAGACCACTTTGACCATCCATGTGTACAAATGGTGTGTTGCTAAATTGAATAACATGTTATTCGTGTTAAAAATCATGTGGTTTTATGCTCAAATTATGTATTAGCATGAACTGCTTGATGATGTAAATTATATCGTAGAAAAATATAATTGTCCGTGAATTATGAATGTTGAACACATGAAATGGCATGACTGCATTCATATGCACGGTCACATCATGTCAAGTCGGGTGTGGGTTCATAGAAATGGTTAATTCACCATTTTTAGTGAATGTGCGGTGAGCTCAAAACGGACAGCGTCCAAATTAAGACTCACTAAGTGATATATGAAATATATATAAATATATATATATATATATATATATATATATATATATATATATATATATATATACGTGTGTTGGGCATAGCAAGTTGGGGTAGATTCCCCCGTAGGGTGAAAGACCCAAATCTATATGCGGTTAGACATGACCACTGGCGGTGAAAGCCCGTAAAAATGTTGGAAGGCATACGACGATCCTGCAGTGTGACCCCGAAAAATGATGTGGCCCATAAATAAACACACGGGATTTGATTAAATTCAAATGCGTATTGGAGGTCGGTCCAATGAGTCAGGTCATTGGGTGAAACACCAATGATTGGTTTTTCACACTTGGCTTTGCATGTGTGAGGAGTCGATCGACTCGGGTTGTGGGCATGCCAGCAGTCACATCTCATGCATTTCATGAATATTCCATATGTGATTGCATCAAGCCCAAATGGAATGTGATTGGATGTTTTCATGGTTGCAATTGCATGCACATTTTAGGTGGGGAGTAACCCTTGTAGGGAAATTCATCTACTGGGCATTGCTCACCTCGTGGTGGGAAAAAAATTTCAGGTACTGGAGGTATGCCGGGGGATGAAGCTCACCCAAGACCTCAGTTATGAAGAAAAGGCCATGTTGGCTTTGTTTGTGTTTCAAAGTTTGTGCAGAAAATCTAGTTATCATATGTGTAAGGAACAAAGAGTTGTAATTAAACTCATTTTGTATGATTAATACAGTTTGGCAAGTTTTCCAGTTTTCTTATTGTCATTGTAATAAAAGGCTAATTTATATCGAATTTAGGGTGTTTTGGAAAGGAAAGAAAAAGGGGAAAACTGGAGGTGCAGGAGGACCAGAGAGGGCTACTACCCATTTTGGGTCCTCTGTCGCGATAGAGAAATTTTGTCGCAAATGTGTTTCTCTTCAGCCTGGCCATTACGTGGTCTTCGTGGTCGCGACAAAGTTCTCAAAGGCACACGACCGCTTGCTACGCACACGACGTGCATGTGAGCGTAGCTGGGACGCGGCACGATAACGCGAAGGCGCCGCATCGACATTTATTCGCGGTCGCGACCAGTCCTTCGTGGTCGCGATACGGGCTCCCGTGTTTACCGTTGTTCGCTAGAAGAGGCTTTCTCTCGTCATGGTCAGAGATTTCAAGCTCCCATGTCGCACACCGGGCGTAGTGTCGCAAACAGGTCGCTTCAAGGCGATTATTCATCGCGGATCGGGCACAAGATAAGTCGCGGACAAGGTCGCATGCATGACAAAGGTACCGCAGGCGGCGACCACGCTCAGCACCGCGCCCCGCGCACTTCATGGCCAAGGGCCGCGCGGCTTCTAAAGGCCTTCTATCGCGATAAAGAATCCTAAGACATGGATTTATGTCGCAACAAAGGTAACTGGACGGTGCACGCGACCTACGTAGTGCCTTGCGCGCCGATAGCGTGACAAACGTGCATGACCTCGCGACAGCAAGCTCACGATGCGCACAACGCGAGGACAAGACAACGAGCGACTACAAGACAACGTACTCCACCACGCGCTCAACAAACTTGTCCAGTAGTCAATAATGCACTATGTTGTGTCCTGTTTGTGATACTGTTCATGGACACTATTCACGAACACTATTAAAAAAAAACCCCGGAAAATGGGGTGTCATAGAGAACACATTACAAGAATGTCTAGCCAAAGACAAAAAATTGAGTAGCTATTTGGGATACAACCCAAGCAATTTTTATCTTTAATTTAGAGTTTGATTTTGTTTAATTCATTGTGATTTTAAATAGTTAGTTGACTGAGTAGTTTTGTTTGAGTTTATTTAGAAATGATGTTAGACAAAATTTTCTTAATTTCAAGACAAAGGAGCTGCAAATATCTGTAGAATCTAAATGGAATCACTTCAACCCAAATTCAACGATGTAGAATTTACCACACAGGGGAGTTCCTTTCCCTAACTTGTTCCTTAAGGAGAATGCACATGTTAAGTTTAGGGGAGTGTAGTTTTTTTGATTTGAAATTTCCGTGATAAGAAATTTTTTACTGCTCCTTTGTTGAATTTTTTTTTAGTTTGAGTGATACTTTCGCTTGCATAATTTCTATAAGACAAAGAATATTTGGTCGAATATTGCTGAGTCGAGAACATGAGCTTTAGTGTCCATGCTTGAATCGACACCAATTTAGTTAAAATTATATTCAAGCATGAATAGAGGTGCATGGGAAGAAGAGGAAAGCAAGTAAAAATATGAAAAAAGAATCAGCCTTCTCAATGTCACAACATTGATAGTAATGTCGCAACATTGGATCCAAATAGTTCTCTAATGTCGTGACATCGACCCCAATGTCGTGACAATGACACTCAATGTCGCCACGACACAATTACAGAAAAGCAACACCAAGAGTGACATACTAGCAATGTCGCGACATTGAAATTCGATGTCGCAACATCAAGGTAGTGTCACGACATTGCGATTCCAATGTTGTGACATTAAGTTAAGTCACCGTAAATCCCGAGCAATGCGTCGCCATGTAGCTTTGAATGTCGACATCAAGGAAAATGATTGTGACATTACAATTCCAATGTCGCGACATTGAGTTGAATCACTTGAAAATTTCTTGATGTCGCGACATTGAGTTGAATCACTTGAAAATTTTTATCAATGTCGTGACATCGACACTCAATGTCATGACATCGCACTTGGGCGCCTTGATATAAAGAACACAGCTGAAAATTTTTCGAATCAAAACAAATCTCTCAACCTTTCGAGCCTTAAGCTTTTCTAAATATCCATTTCCGAAACCAAACGATGTTGAATCCTAGCTCTTCTACCCTAAACGAGGTAGTTGAAAACATCATAGAGGAAGTATTAAGATAGCGAGCCGAACAAGAGAACTAGGAGACTGCTCCTGAGGAAGTGAGGCAAGAAACTGAGGAGATTGAGGTCGAGGTTGAGGCAAGAGATGGCAAACCTCTCTACTCTGACACGGGAGCAGAAGCTTACAAGAAACACCTCACGAAGAAAGGGTTTGTAGAAGAGAGAGGGTTCAACAAGCTCGTAGCTCCTTTAAAAGAGGAAATTGAGAAAATGGGTTGGGAAACTGTGAGAAGGTGTTTGTTTTTTTATACATAGACCAAATCTGATGAAGTAATCAACAATTCCATCCAAAGACTTTTCAGTCCCCAACTAGGAATGCCAAAAACTTGATTGACTAAATTTGATAAAAATAAGTGTTTAACCCTTTCGTGAAAGGGTCCATTAAAAATTGATTTTGGTCTAAATCACTGCACAAGTAATAAAAGAGGATTTAAGTCTAGATATCATTCCCACGAGGATTGATGATAAATCAAAAGAACAATTACCCCCATCTACTCAAGATGCTTACTATTTGAACTCCAATGTTTAAAAATGATTGGGTTTTAAACTAAAGGAAAAGTAAAAACTAAATAAAATTTTATAACTACATGTAAAGAATTCAAATAATTGGTTTGGAAAGTTCACTGGGTAAGTTAATGTTCATGCTCTTTTCTAGAGTGATATAGATCAAAAACACCTAATGCAAATTCATAGCATTATTACCAAAGGACTATTATCTAATCCCCTGCAACGGCGCCATAAACTTGTAAGGCCATTTCTGTGAATGGATATGGATCAAAACACCTTTGCAAATTTATAGCATTATCACCAAAGGACTATTATCTAATCCCCAGCAATAATGCCAAAAACTTGTTCGTTGTGTTCCTTAGATATTGTATTTATTAAAAGCAGTTTCATTAAGAGTAAATCATTTTCGAGGGTTTTGATCCATTATGTCGCAGTTACAGTCGAAGTAGTAAATCGATTTTTAAGTCCAGATATCATCCACAAAGATCTCAAGAATTCTCAAACTAACTACCCCGACCACTCAAATTCTATACTATTTGGACTCGATAGACAATTGGGATCGACAGTTTCATCAATGAAACTAAAAGAATTGAATTAATAACAAATGAATTTAAAATGAATTAAACCGAAAAATCTAAAATAAATAAAATTCAGCCGAACAGCTATCTATTAAATAAGCATTAAAAATACCGCTATTAGAAACATCACTCCTCGCAGATTGCACTGTACGCTTTGCTTTATGAACATATATTTAAAACTAGTCCAAGGAATATGATAGTGCGCTTCGATCTCTCCAACCCCACTGCTCTCATCATCTAATCTTCAATCGCTTCTCTCGAAGACGAGTGCTAGATAACTACTTTTAATCCAGTTGCCTTTGTTCTCGTATTTTCTTTTCAATACTTCATACCCACAACATGGACTATGTTTTAGCTCCTAAGATATAGTCATTGCATAGGCTTATATCGTTTCTCTTTCCTCAAATTAGAATAGCTCATCCTTTCCTCGATTAGATCCTGCTAACACGGATTAAATTCACTATTCGAATCGAGGTGAACTCTCTGCAAGCTTAAATTGATAAATAGCCCAACTCATTCTCTCGCTTCAAGTGAGAAAAGGATTTATCGACGACCACACATAAAGACATTAGATCACCATTATTAGTTCGCATACCCGTAAATTGCTCATCACCTTCGAAATGCCTCTCGCGGTCACCGTGAGGGCCTCCCGCTGAAATCGAGCTCGAGACAATCCCTTATGGGTATGAGACACCGACATCGGGATCAAGCATGTAAAATACACAAGATCAGTGCGATTTACAAACCGAAGTCTCACAGCCTTTCCCGATAAATTTCGCAAAAAGATAAATTCTAACAATAGTATAATCAACTAAGCCGGGTTCCTAAATCACTAAATTACACCAACAATGGCTTCATCGATCAAGAAAAACCACTCAGAAACGAAACCGGAAGTTCGACCTAAAATTGAATTCGTGACAAACCAGACAATAATTTGAAGAAATTGAAATTTGCATTCAGCTTCAACTTTAAAAACTAACATCCATATCCAGAAATTCAAAAGAAAGAACAATCTACTCGAAAAATACAACCAAACTAACGAAAAAAAAAGAAAAGAAAAGAAAGAAAACTAAAATACAAGAGCCTTCGCCACCCGTATTTCTCTTTAGTGTCGCCGAGTCAGTTCTTCAAGAAGAAATTGGGATGATAGAACTAAGTCAAATTAATTTCGATGTGCACCCTTTGTGGGATTTCAAGTTAACTGGCCCATTTGGTTGTTGATGTCACGACATCGATTCTTTATCGTGACCTCAGTTGTCTCAACTATGTTGCGTAGTTTATCAGCCAATTGCGCCTTGAACATTCCGATCTCGATGCTCGACAATCGGTGATGTCGCCAATTCATTGACCGCTATCGCAATTTTCTTTACTTACCTGATGTCGCGGACCTCGATCGCTGTCGGTAATCTTGATTCTTCACACCGATGTCGCGACAACTTACCGATGTCGCCGAATTTTTAGCAACCGATGTCGCCGACCTTCTTTATCATAGCGATGTCGCCACTCCTCCGACCGTCAGTTTTTCGCAACCTTGATTCTTCACAATTGATGTCGCGATTAATCGAATGATGTCAATGCATCTTGCTTCCTTTGCGATGTCGCTGACCATCGACGACATGTCGCGACCTCCTTCCTTTGCTTCGCTGCGACTATTTAATGATGTCTTAATTCTCCTTCAATGCAACCGATGTCGCTAAATACTGAATGATGTCGACCTTGATTTCGCAGTCGATGTCGCTGGCCAGCCTAGGTGTTGCCGCTAATTCTTCTTGCTCGATGTCGCGACCGCTAAATGATGTCACACCTCGTCTTTCAGAATCACGTCGCGACAACCGAATAATGTCGCTGAATTTTCGTTGTATTCGAGATCGACAACCGAATGATGTCGCGACCTTAATTTCATAGTCGATGTCGCCGGCGCCTTCGATTCGCTTTTGAAGTCACGACCTTTCGTTGCAAGTGTCGATACCGCATCTCTCCAGACATGTCGCCATGATCAATGTTCGCCAATCGTACATCTTATGTCGCGACTTCTATTTTGTGTCACGAATCTCCTTGTCCATCAGACTGGAGCGACTGTCGACCTCAAAGTGATGTCGACTTCTAAGCGTCTTTTCTTCACTAATTCATGGTTGCCTCGACTTGAGTTTCGTCAGACCTACCGCTTTTGCCTTCAATTAATTTTCCGTTAATGACCGAGTTTTGTCATCGCGACCTTGATATGAATTTTCATTGCTGTCAAGGCTTCACGACATCAGGTCCTTTAATCCTTGTGCGCCTCTCCTACTGCATAGCTTCTTCAGCCAGTTATATCAGTAATGCTCAGCCACCTTCTGCTCCTTTTACTGCAAAAATTCCTCTTCTCGAATTTCACGCATAAATGGGCCAAAGAGTTATTCATATTTCACATAACCGCTTTTAGATAAATCAATCGAAAAATGGACCGAAAATGGATGACTTTTAAGCTCATCAAACTCCCCAACTTAAACCTGTTTCATTCTCAAGCAAATAAGAGAAAGATTGTTTGTCTAAACAAAGGACATTTTTCTCGTATTGTTCTCAAGTAGCCTAACCAATTTAACAAATACAAGAATTGCATTCTTCTCAGATATCTAGCTTTAAATCCGGGGATGAATTTAGTCTCTACTCAATCAAAAATAAAACTAAAATTATTGAATTTGTTTTATAACAAGTAGAAGTCAATCGATCCCTAGCCGAAGAGTAGGTTGGTTTTCTCCCTCTTTTCTTAGTGAGTCAGTTAACCCTCTAAGTTCCTTCACAGTTTTTATCCTTTCTAAATTTTCAAATTCCATATGCTTGTTGTTCATATTGATCTCCACTAATGGTGACTCCTAACCCCCAAGATCAATCAGTCTTTTCAGCTTGTAATGCCAGTTTCGTCATGGTGTGGATGGATGGAAACTTTTAAAGTTAAGACACCTAGACTCTTTCTCCTTCCTCACTTGACTGCTACCCTTCTTTCCTTGCAATTTCTTTAGTTGATTCCCCCAAACTTCATTTTTGGGGAATCTTCTTGATTTCTTCTGTTTAAAATTGTTTGTTCCAATTTCACATTTGTACTTCTCATTGTTGGAACTTTTCCGCCACCATTCGTAATATGCAATGTTATGTCTTTTAGGCTTTCTAACACTCTAGCGAACTCAGTTAGTAGCTCCTATACCATATATTAGGTACTAAAAAGGAAACACCCCTCGTAACTTAATTGCTCAAGAGAATTAGGCCACAAGACAAAACTTCTTCCTTTAAACTTTCTTTCTATTGCTTCTCCCGCTTTAGGTCTTTCTTCACCCTTTTCGTATTCTTTAGTTTTCCAAAAATAAAAAAATAAAAAAATACTCCCTAAACTTTATCTCTTCCTCCTTTGAATCTGGTAATCGGGAGTGTTCTTACTGAAGATTGATTATCCGGGGAAGGCTCGGGATATTCAATGGTTTGTTTTGAAGATAAGGATTGTTTTGGCTCAAATTGTGAACTAAGGTGTATGCGAAGTATAAACAAGGGTGACTGAATGGTTCAAACCGCCAAGGATGGCTCGCATCATTTCTGTTGGTTATATCACCTAGATTTCGCCTGATCAATAATCTAACAAGTTCTAGAATTCAGCTTTGATTAACCGTGATCAACCCTAAGGATGTCCTGAATTACTACCGATGAGGAGTTACGACGAAGGTTCACCAGTTCTTCGCTTACTATTTATACTTCAAACTCAAGAATATGTTTTGCTCCTTCAATTGTATAACTTCTTTAACTCGACTTATCAATAAATTCAAGTCACTATGCAATTTGTGTTTCTAATTCAATTATGTGCCATTCACTCTTATTCTCGTAATTATCAGGTTTTCAAATTCTATTTTCTAATCAACTACTTCAATTAGCTCATATTATGATATGTCAACATTTCATTCCTTGAAGCAACTTCTATCATATCTTTCCTAACAATTAAAGCAAAGAAAATCTCACACAACACAACATAACTTCAAACATCAAACAATTTATTTATTTTTTTATTCATGAGATCAGGCAAAAGTCGAGAAATACAAGCCGGGAGGAGGCAGATAGATGAATCAATGGAAGGTCTATTTTCTTCTTTATAGGATTAAAGATATCAGAGGGTCCAGATCAAGGGTAGCAGTCGGGTTGAATTTGGGAAACTTCATTTTGTTCTCTTCTTTGCTGGCCTTCTCTCTCATTCGCCTTCCGCACTCAATTCACAGAGATCAACCTTCCTTGCTCGTGTCATTATGTCTCGTTCCCAATGTGTTCATGTTACACTCCATTTCAGTCATGACTTCAAAAATTTGGATAGATTGTTGTTAATCAAATCCAAATTTTCGAGCCAATTCTTTCTCCTGAAGGCATCATTATCATCCAACACTTGATCTCTATCTTTCATCTTCTTTTCAAAGTCCTTGAGCAATGACATATATAGGAATTTGAACCCCTTGATCTCGTCTTTATCTCAAGCCGATTCGCATCGCTTTTATGAGTTTCGTATTGAGTCTCGATCAAACTGGACATTGTTGTAGAATGATTCATGGTTAAGCCGCAACTTTTCAAGAATCTGACCAGCTCTCCATTTTGAACTTTTCTTTCGATGTTTCAGATCTTTTAAACCGTCTTCCCTCCCTTCGCCATTTCTTCTTCCCATTTCATTCTTTCTCTTCGCCGTCTACACTTCCTCCTTCTATTCGCCTCCTCTTCCCACTGCTGATTCCTTCTTTCTACCCACTTCATACACATCTTTCTCCCAATTTCGTTGAGTGCTCCATTTCTCTTCTTCTTCCATACTCTTTCTCGCATAGAAAGGAGCATCTCCATTATTTGATTATTTTCTGTGTGGCCCCCAGAGCTTTCTCCCGGTCTCTCTCAAACTCTCGGTTCCTTATCGCAGAGGCCGGCCGCTGGGTGATTACTACGAAAAGTGCAATTTCAACCCTATTCAGATAGGTTTTTGGTGCTTTTTAAGACTAATCATATCAATTAAGCTAATGATGTGCAGGTCCACTTGGTTCCACTA
The DNA here is from genome assembly GCA_016808115.1 of Tetrastigma voinierianum. Lineage (NCBI taxonomy): Eukaryota > Viridiplantae > Streptophyta > Magnoliopsida > Vitales > Vitaceae > Tetrastigma > Tetrastigma voinierianum. The sequence goes on along the minus strand of JAEQBH010004433.1, from coordinate 117,837 downwards.
ATGCCATTTCGAGATTGTTTTGTTGCTTTGTGTTTTGAGGACTTCAAACAGCTTAGCCAGATTGGGTGTTGAATGCCGAGATTCTCGATGATTTCACCGAGTCGGTGGTGATGAAATATAAAGTATTCAATGAAGACAAAGTGATGAACAAAGAGTGCAAGAGAGGATACAAAGGTGCAAAATAGGATGCAGAAAGGGGTCTCCAGAAATTTCATTATGATTGCTTAAAATTTAGCTAGGGATTGCTAAAATAACTTATACAAAATTTCGCATCCTAGCTGGTCAGTTTCTACAGTTAGCTAAATTTCACAGATAGCTTAAAATCGATCATGTTCGCTTAAATTAACCACTCGCTATCTCACATACTTCATAGTTAATAAATTTCTCGCTAGTTAGCGAAATTCACCGGTTGATAATGAATGCCCAATTTCGCAGGTTTCGTAGACTTTTCGCTAGCTACGAAATTTCTCGCTAGGCTATCGTAAATTCCTCGCTAGGCTACGAAATTCCTCCTCCATAGCTTAAAATGGTCGCCTGCGGATTTGCAGTGGTACTACGCTAAACGATCATGCTAGTGTATTACCACTCAGTTCCTCAGAAGCCAATATGTTGTGTATTCGTATTTTCACATCTCGGTGGACTATATAAACCCCCATAATTGCAAAATCCCATAATTTTGCAGCCAGATTTTTCATTTTTATAAAATTCACAGCCTTTCATTTTAGTGGTTTCATTTGCTCTCTTTCTCTCCTCTTTCATTTTCTAGTCGCAACACCCTCAGGATGACAACCATACAAGCCAAGCCTCATAGCCTTGAAGAGGAGGGTTGCTAGCTTGGTTTAGGGGCTACTGCAGGTTGTCCTCTTGTTGTAAATGTTCCAGTAATCGCATTTATGGTCTCAACTTTCCAAACTAGGCTTAATGCCATTTAATGTCCTTCCTCGTCAATACTTATCATGCTTTCTTTGTTCAAGGCATTCTTAATGCTGGGATGTAATCGATATCCTTGGGATGTCATTTACGAGCCACTGTGGAGGAGGTTGAATGCTAGGTTTTAAACTCGAATGGGACTTTTGATGCATAATAATCGGGTGTTGACTCAAATATGAGTGGTTCTGTGGTTAGGTTTTATAGTTAAACAAAGATCCCAGTTATGGCTTTGACTATATGTTACTTGGACATAATAAGCAGGATATAACCTCGAGGACACTTTATTAGCCCCTGTTATCAAGCAAGTGACCTAAACCTTCAAGGTTACCATTTCACACTTCACTTTAAGCCATTACAGTTAGTCAGTAAACAAACAAACCTCACTGTTTTGAAACAAATCCACAAATCCAAACAAAAGCCTCACCATTTTCCAAACACTAATGCAAATCATTCATAGGATGAAAACCCATCCCCGTGTTCGACCCTAGACCGCTATGTTACAGTAGCTTGACTACGGCAGTAGGAGGAACTAAGGATACAAATATCAAGATTCGAATCACCCTACCGGGCACGAATCAAATGGCGTCGTTGCTTGTGGATGGAGCCAAACTACGTACGATGAGTGTCAAGTGTACTTCAGAATCCTCATTACAAGTGTAGGTGACCTTTGTAATCCTTTGGTTTAAGTGTGCAGAACCGCAAGTTTTCTTCACTTCTGGCGCTATCGCACAATTCTGTTTTAACTAACACCTAATTTCTTTAGCAAGCTTTGTTTCAGGTTCTTTCGTTGTGTCTACTATGTAACAAGTGTTTATGCAAAAGACTGTGACGTAGGGACATCGTGCAGACCGCAAAGAGCGAAAGTAACCAATTCGAAGGTTGTGAAATCGTTGTGCACAAGGACCAAATGGATCTCTACCCGAGGAAACAAGAAAGTCAACCAAGCACTCCTTATGAATCCAACAAAGATACGTGTCGATGAGGGAACACATACACCCTTCTAGAAAGCCAAGGCCCCCTCCTCGCATCATACCTCCCGCCGTGATGTAGCAATGAGACCCTACCTAGTACCCCTGCTTCCCACTTTTCATGGTATGGAGAATGAAAATCCATATTCACACATACGGGATTTTGAGGAGGTATGCACTACCTTCAAGGAAGGTATAACCGACATGGAGTTGCTCAAGCTGAAGGCATTCCCATTGACCCTCAAGGACAAATCCAAAATATGGCTCAACTCACTGAGGTCAGAACGACAGTTGGGCGATTCCTAAGCTGAATTTTTGAAGAAATTCTTCGCCACAAAGACCAACAGCTTGAAGAGGCAAACCCACACCCTACTCCGGCCTATGACAATGAGAAATTCTACCACGCTGAGATTCATGGATACCATCGCGTTTCGTCCACATGCTGGTTCGACACCGGATGTTAGTGAATCATTTATAATTTATGTCCCCCGCCATGAAGCAATTGCTAGAAACCATGTGTGGAGGCATTTTCTGAAACAAAACCCTGATGAGGCCATGGATTTCGAAGCTATGTGGTCGAAACTTCCAAGGGTCGGGATGAGCCAAAACCCGAGAGAGGCGGAGAAAATGAGGCCCTCAAAGACACCAAAGGGAAGGAATTTTTACACTTTCGTAGGACATGGAAATAAAAAGCAAAATCTCAACCCTAACTAGAAGCGTGGAGGAGTTAGAAGGAAAGAGGCTCCATGAAGTATGTGTTGATCGAAACACCGCACGTGCCAACCCAAGCAGCCAATTATCGCCCCACGGTCCATCCAGGAGAAAACAATCCGAGTGTCCCATCAGTGGAGGATTTGATGTCAGAACATGCCAATGTCGTAGGTCAATACAAGTCACAACCTAATGCCCCATACGGTAACACATACAATTCTAATTGGAAAAATCACCCTAACCTATCCTGGAAACCTAATCCCCGCCTGCTCCTGGTGCCAAACCACGCTTTGGTTCTCATTCAACCACGCCCACCATCATCCACTCTCCGCTTAATAAGCGATACCGACTCAGCAAGGTGGTGGGCAACTTCAGGAAGAACAAAAGGGATCAATGCACAATTGGCAACAAAGGATCGACATCAGAGAGCAATAATCAACAAGTAGAATAGATGGGCTCGAGAGAAATCTTAATCATTAAATAGACAACTCGCAAGATTCAATCACAAAGATCAACAATATTCTGAGTACAGATATAGGAAGGTTCCCTTCCCAAACATCGCTTAAATCCGAAGGAGTGCATGAGGTAGGTTCATCTAGCAATTCAGAATGGATGAGGTCAAGGCTATAATCACCCTTAGGAGTGGAAAAGAGGTTGATCAGCCAATGCCCAAGCCAGTTGAGGAAACCAAAAAAGTGTAAGAATCGGGAGCCGTAACACATTTTCCCAAGGAGGACTCACGGCGACCGCATGCCACCTCCATTTCCCAGCACTAAGAAGCAAGAAGAAGGCATCCCAAAGAAAGTGTGCATCCTAGAAGTCTTAAGGCAGGCGGGTGAACATACCCCCGGGACATCATCAAACATGTCCCCGCTCTCATGCAAAGTTTTCAAGGATCTTTGTACAATCAAGAAGGGGTCAAGTATCGAGAAAAAGACATTTTTATCCCGAGCAAGCTCAAGGCCATAATCCAAAGCAAGAACCTACCAAATACAAGGATCCAGGATCTCCCACAATTTCAGTTAACATTGGTAGGACTTACATAGACAAAGTTAATCAAGTAGATTTAGGAGCCAAGTAGTAAACCCACGCCATACTGCGGTATAAGCAGCTAGTTTTGGGAGAGCTTAAACCTACCAACATCACTCTATCATCGGGCCGATCGATCTGCAAAGATTCCTAAGGGAATAGTCGAGATGTGTCAGAAAGTAGACAAATTCTGGCCACCCAAGAGATTTGTAGTGCTTCGACACCGGAGCCAGCAATGGCCCAATCATGTGCCGACATCCTGAAGACCATTTCGGGCCACTCGCACGCGACCATCAATCGTCGAAATGGAGTCACGCAGCCTCACATTTGGCAACATGACATCGAGCTGAATATCTTCACTGAGTCACAAGCACAAACCATTGGAAGGTGAAATGGAAGGAAACAATGAAGCCCGCCTCGCCGACGTAATGCGTGGAAGCCGAAGGTCCAAGAATCACAGGAAATACCAACCAGCGGCAGTGTTTTGGTATTGCCACGCAGCCACCGGCAGAGAATTTGTCACCCAAATTTAATCGTGAGAAGCAAGTCAACAATGGAAATCAAACATTAAGGCATCGGGCCAGCCACCGCCGGGTTGAGGAGATCCCTCCTCCTCGACCCTCCATGAGTAAATCTGCGGACTGGTCGTTTGTTCTCAAACCAAATTGCAAACAAAATTTTTGCTTTTATTTTAATTCATTACTCCCCCACAATTTTTGCTATTTTTAGTAAGTTTTTGTTAGCCTTCAGTCATGTATGCAAGGTTATGACACTATTACCAAAGGACTATTAAGTAATCCCCAGCAACGGCGCCATAAAACTCGTTGACTTTCTACTATATAGACCTCAAAAAATTCCTTGGGAAAATCATTTCAATTTTGGTTTTCGCCTAATATCCCGCGGCGTAATGTGTCGACAAGTAATAAAATGGATATAAGTCCAGATATCGTGATCCTTACGTAGATCTCAAGAATTCTAGATCAACTACCCCGACTACCAAGCTCCATACTATTCGACTATAACATGACATTGTGATCCAGCTTAAGAAGCTGTAAAATATACAAGTATAAGGAAAAAGAATGAACAATCAAATAAACTGGAATCTAAAGAATAAAGAATAATGAATAGTTAAGAAAATAAATGGACACTGAATAGTTATCTTTTAGAGGACACATCAAAAACACTGCTATTGTGAAGTATCAATTCCCTGTAGTTAACACTGATAAATTGCTTCGTAGGCTTCGTGTTTTAAAATCATCTGCTATGAAGCAAGATACCTGACTTCTCCACACTCCACAGCTTCATTATCTAATTTTCCCGATTCTTTCAAGACGTGTGGAATTAGATGACTACTTTTAATAGGGATTTCCTTAATCCGGGGTATTTTTCTTTTCGCAATACCATACCCATTTTACGGACTCGTAAACCTTAGCTCCCAAGTTATCTATTGCCATGATATACAACTTCTTGGTCAGCTTCTTCCTCTAAATTAGAATAGATCACCCTCCTGATTGTGATCTCGCCTAACACTGATCAAGCCACTATTCGACCAGGTGAACTCTCCTCGCTTGTTTAAACCGATAACCTCATTCAACTCTTTCTTGATTTCAAGTGAGATGAGGATTACCCATAAACTTACAGCTCATTAGATCCGTAATAAAGGTGTTAATATACCAAGGAAATGTTCATAACTCTCAGAATGCCTTTCTTCACGTAGACCTCCTCGAAATCGTGAGCAATGAAACAAATCTTAAACTGTATAAGAAACCGAGAGTCTCGATCAAATACATTAAACCCATACCCGTATAAATTCATAAACTGAATTCACAAGTCAAGTTGAACAACTACGTGGAAGATAAATTTCGACTATAGCATTCACCTCATGGAAACCGGGTTTCAAATACCGACCACACACTACAACATTCCTCCGATCATAAGAACAACCGCAATTTGAAACCGAAAAGCTCGAATTCCGTGAAATTTTGTCTCGAACTTCAAACATTCCGTAGTAATTTGAAAAGAATGGAATTCTCAGATTCGCCTTCGCCAAAGCACAACATCCGGATCCGTAAAATAAAACAAAATAAAGAAAAATGAAAATAATATAATCTATTACGACGGAAACAGAAAAAGAAAATAAAAGAAAAGAAAAGAAAAGAAAAATAAAATGAGTTTCACTCCGCTACCTGCATCTTTCGCTCGCCGCCCACCGCCTCCTCTTTTTTCTCCCGGTAGTCGCTTATTTATGGGTTTCGCTGGGCCCTAATTCCAATGCATTCTTTGTGGATTTCCGCCGGATCGCCCATGTTACTGCTCGTCGCGACCAAACTTTGTCGCGACATTAGTTAGTTTGCACTTGTTGCAAAGATTATCAATAAGTCATGACATTCCTTGTTTTCCGAAGGCATCTTATGTCGCGACTGCTGAATCAATGCGCGACATCATCTATGTCTCTCGCAGCCTTGAATCAGGTCTTCTTATGTCGCGACATCAACTTTGCCGCGACATCACTTTATGCCTCTACAGTTTCAATCGTTGCCTCGATGTCGCGACATCAACTTTGTGGCTCGCACATCAGCTCATGTCTTGCGCGAACCGGAGCAGAGTTCCCGATGTCGCGACATCAACTCGTCGCGACATCAACTTAAGGAACCGCAACCTTCAACCGAGCACGTCTTATGTCTCCTTCGAGGTTTCAACTAAACAGCCCTCGATGTCGCTTAATATCAATCCCTTGTCGCCATCACCATGTCTTTGCAAATTAACCGATAGTTCTCGATGTCGCGACATCAATCTCTCGTCACACATCAACTTATGAACCAGAACCTTCAATCGAAAGCACGCCTTATGTCGCGAAGATAATCTCTTGTTGGGCGAAGATCAACTTATGTCTCCGAGGCTTCAACCGTTGTTTTCGTGTCCGCGACATCACCCTCCGTCAGCAACAATTTAAGTCACAACAAGCCATCTTTTCAAACCCGTCATACCAAGGCGTTTCGTCACGACCTCCATCCCTTGTCGCGACATCAACCTTTGTCACGACATCACGATGTTGTCGCGACATCATTCCTTAAGTCTCTGGTTAGTCCTAAGCTGCCTAACTTGTGATCCCTATCGCAACATGCATCAAATTTCCTTCAATTTTCCTGATGTCGCGACATCATAGCTGGATTGTAGCAAGCCCAAACTCGCAACCTTAGTTGTCCGCTTGCTTATTTCGCCTACCATTTTCAGATTTTTACTCCACCAATTATGTCGTATTTTTCATCGTTTTTTCTTCTTTCTTTCACACTCCCGCTAATAACAAATCGTGAGTTTCTTCATATTTCTCGAGATATTAATTATTCCTTTAGATGAAAATCAAACGTAAAACGGATTAAAAATACGACTTTTAAGCTCATCAAACTCCCCTAAACTTAAAGTTTTGCTTCGTCTCTCAAGCAAAGGAAAGAAAGAATTGTTTCGTCCTAAAACAAAAAAGGACATTTTTCTGCTCTGCTTTTTGCAAGAAAGGGCCACTTGATTGAAATACAAGGAATGCATTGTTTTCTGCATACTCCAGCTTCAAGTCCGGCCAAGGTTAGTTTTAATCTTATAGTATACAAACTAAACTGCTGGAAATTGTTTCACAAACAACATAATCATTAGATCCTCGCTTAATAATAAATTATTTTTTCTTTCATCTTCATAATGAGTCACTTAACTCCCTAAGTCCTTCAATTCTTTGATTGTTTCCATATTTTCCAAATTCCATAGGTTTGTTGTTCATATTGGATCTCCACTAATAGGTAATTCCAGCCTTCAAGATCAACTGCCTTTGGGTTTATATCATAGGGCTTCGTAATGGGTAGGATGGAAGGAGTTTTTAGTTAAGATTAATTCCGAACCTTTTCACTACTCGCTTCTTTCTTCTTGTATTTTCTTTAATAAACTCCCTAAACTTCATGTTTGGGGACATTTCTTTGATTGCTTCAATTCAGAACTGTATGCCCTCATTTCTCACTCTGTAATCAACTAAATCCCTTGTTTGTCACCATTCAAGGATAAGGTAATGTTTTACCTTTTTAGGCTTTCTAACACTCTTAGTTGGGTTAGTAGCTCCCATACCATATGGCATTAGGGTACTAGGTGTTGAAACACCCCTAAGAACTTAATTGTTCAAGAGAGTTAGGCCACAAGATAAAACTTATCCCTATAAGCTTTCTTTTCTATTGCATTTTATGCTCTTTGCCTTTTTCTTTTCATTCCCTTTTTTCTATATTTTTCCTTGAGTTCCTCAAAACATATACTCCCCCAAACTTCATTTCTTCCTTCCTCTTTGAATTCTTGGGTAATCATAGGTTCTTTACTGAAGGATTGATTTTTTAGGATGGGTCATTTCCATTGGCTTATTTTTGAAAATGTTTGTTCGCCCAATTTCTGAACTATGTATATGCATCAAGATATGAATAGGATGGCTAAAATGGCTCAAACTATCCAAGAATGGCCTCGTGATCATCTCTCGTCGCCTGTATCACCTAGGATTTCGCCTCAATCAATAATCTAACAAGTTCTAGAATTTGATTGAATAGCGCACTAACCATAAGGATTTCCTCACTCATTTTTTGTTGATGAGTAGTTAAATTAATTGATATTCAACAGTTCCTTGACTTACTGCTCGTACTCACAAACCCAAAAAATATGCTTTGCTCCTTCATTGTATTACCTTCCTCTATTCCTCGACTTTATCATTAGACTTAAGTCACTTCAGACTTCTCAGGTTTCAATTAAACTGTATTCATTCGCCCTTAACTGCAGATTTTTAGTTCCATTTCAAATTATTCCTAATCTAACTGAAGCTTCCATTCAATCTCAAATGACACATCTCGCCAGCTTATTCTTGAACTAATTCCTACTTTTATTTTCCTAACTATGCAACCACAAAGCAACACAAAATTTAACAAACCAAAGTAACACAACAATTCAATTCAAATTTATCATTTTATTTCGATTCACTGTAAATGTCGGATTCCAGTATATTGAGAATATGAAGGTCGCTTGGGAAGAAGTCTATCTTTTCTTTGGAAGAGGCATCAAAGATAATAGGATCCAAAGTTCAGTGGTATCCAAACGAGGCCGTGGAATGGAGGGAATTTCATTTCCCTTCTTCCTTTCTTCTTAGTTTCCCATTCAACTTCGTTTTTCAATGAAGATCTCACTGGAGAGACTAACCTTCTTGTTTAGCCTTATCTTGTCCCTTTCCCCAAGCCATTCATTATGTTTTCTCTATTTCATCTATTACTTCCAAAAATTTGGAAAGATTTGTTAATCAAATCCAAATTTTCTAGCCATTCTTCTCAGCCTGTAGGATTCAAAGATCCCCTTGCTTTTTGCCTCTATCATCCAGCTTTATTCTCAAAATATTTTTGTGTAGACTTCTATAAAAATTTGAATCCTTGACTGCTTCCTCCCAATTTGGCTTCCCTGCTCTACTCCTTTTCTTCATGATGGTTAGGAGCCGAGAATCACGCTCAAACTCATCGTTAAAAGATTCATGACTCACTTGAGTTTCTCAGAGAGAAGATCGTGACCTCTTCCTTCATTTATTTTCAAGTCCTCTCTCATGCTAAAGAACCCTTTCATCCGTTTCTACTTTTCGGGCCTCTTCTTCCCATTGCCGAATCTCTTCTTTAACTATTTTTCATAAATTCCTTCCCACTCCTCGCTGCAAATTCCACTCTTTTTCCTTTCTTCCATCTTCTTTCCTGATGGCATCAGGACCTCCATTATCAATCAGTTTCTTCAGGCTCCCTCGAGCCTCCTCGCTTCCGAATGTTCCGTTGCATAGGGGAGAACTAGCTAAGGATGGAGAATTTAAGGGGCTTCTTTCATCCCGCCCTTCATCAGTCTCAAGAATGTGAAAGCATTATTTGTGGAGGAATTTCAAGTTCTTTCTTTTCACAAGAACCTCAAAAGTCTCCTCTTTCTTGTCTTGCAAATGGAGCTCTTTCCTTGTTTCCAATCAACACCCCTTTTCTTTTGGTTTCAATCCCTGGTCACTCCCGTCGCAGGGAGTGGTGATGCTCAGTGACTTCTTCTTCTTCCCGCACTCCCTTCACTCAAATTCTCTAAACATAAAAAACAGCTTATTGTCACGCGAGGGATCAGCCCTTAGTTCCTTCACGGTACCTCATTATAGAATTTCTACCATTATTCTACATTGAGCTTGCATTCCTTCGTAATAGCATACAAACATAATCGTTTCCTCGTTCTCTCACCTCCGTGCACACATGCTCGGTCAGGACAAAAACAGGCCAAGAAATAGAACCATACCTTAGCCTCCTACGAGGCTTCCCGTTCGTGCTTCCGTGCTCCTTCCCTTGGTCCCACCTGTGCTTTTCCGTCGTTGAGCTTTTGGCAATCTTCTTAAAATTTGGGTTTTCCAAGAGCTTTTTGAACTCGACCCACAAGCCTGCGGCCTCGCCATTCCATAGGCTTCAAGTAATGGCCTGGGCTCCATATGGTACTCACACTCCTCCGACTAACACGTCATTGTCTCTTCCCACACCGCATTTGAATAAAATTCTTTCAATTCACTCACGTGTAGCCCGACTTTTGATTTAGCGCAAAGCCCCAACCTCTTTGCTCAATCATCTCCTCGAAGGGGTATTGTGGTTTCAATCTTCTTCGATACGAACCCCTTGTTGGCATAGTGCTTCTTCCAGTTGGAATAAGCTTCCTCTTCGACACAAAATCTTCTACTTCTTCTTCTTCCCTTTCCTCGTCCGCTCTTTTCTTCTCGTAAACCGTTGTTGCTTCTCGTGCTTATGTGGGCATCTCTTCCATCGCTCTTCCCGTCGCATTTCTTCGTCGCACATATTCTCCATGATCTCTTCCAAAGCCGTGGACAAGGCTCGAGGTTTCAAATGATTTGAAACTAAGGAAAGCCAAGATTTTGAGAGCTAGGGTTTTCTGTGGAATTGAGAATCGAAGGAAACGGGAGGATGAACAGCTTCGAAATCGAGCTGAGTGGGAAGAAGTTCTCCAAACAAATTTCTGCAATTAACTGCCTTTGTGGGCTAATTATTACTTCATTAAATTCGCTTGTCGCGACATCAATTTCGCCACTTTATTTAAGAACATTAATTTTAGGACATTTAAGAGGGTGAGTATTGGCACAGATCTTTATGTCGCGACATACTAAGTTTGTCGCACATAACAGGTTTTTAGATATCATGCCGTCTCCATGTCGTGACTTTTCATTTTCTGCTTAGTTACGAATTTATGCCCTTAGTTTAATGATCTCAAAACTTGAATTCCTTTATTAATCCTATACTCCTTTAGACATTTATTCGTGCATCTCCATAAATTCAACAAGCAATTCACTCATATTTCATGTAGTTTGGCTTGTGTGGAGAAAAGTTACCCTTTCGTTTCATGTCGTGACATTTCGTAAAGTTGTCGGAGGTGTCCCTGAGTTGCTTTTTCTCACTCATGTCTTTCACTTTTCTCGTGACGATATCGCATGATTCAAGAAAATTTAATTAAACTACAATTAACTTCTCAAAATTAAATCTATCTTTATAAGAACTAATCAAACAAAATACAAAAAAATTCAAAATCTAAAAGCGTAAACTAAATTTTCTCCGGGTCGCTTCCCATCAACTCGCTTCGCTTTTGAGTCCTTAGCTGACTTGCTGTTTTGGTTCTTCTCCTTTCTAGATAACTACTGAGCCTTCCATTCCTTCCTCCTCGCTAGATAGTGCTTCGGGCCTTTGTCCATCGACTTCGTAATTCCTTCTCCAAGACGCTCCCAATGTCACCGGCCCAAATGTATTGCTTCGACACCATCAGGTATGGAGTGGGGCCCACTCCATTTGGATTTCAACTTTCCCTGAAACGATTTCGGCCTAGAATTAAATGCGAGAACATGTTCCCCAAGCCTCAACTCTTCCTCAGATCCTTGATCATGCCATTTCTTTGTTTTATCCTCGTAGACTTAAAGATTATCATAGCTTCATTTCTCAATTCTTCTAGTTCGACATTTGAGCAATCTCTCTTCCTTGCGCTTTAAAATCGGTTCAACTTCCTTGATGGCCCACATTGCCTTGTATTCCAATCCTATGTAGTAAGCGATACGGTTTGCCAAAAACAATTCTCAGAGCTGGGACATTCCAACGGGAGTTTTACACAAATTCAGAAGCCCAAAGTGCATCATCAAGTTTGGAAGACTAATCCTTCTCGCTTGAGCCTCGTCAGCCTTTCGCTATTCTTTAATCTCCCCGTTGGAAATTTCTACTTGTCCATCGGTCCTGGGATGATAAGTTAGACTCATTACATGCTCGATCCCATACCGGGCCATGAGTTTTGGTAAATATTTTGTTTGTAAATGGCTTCCCACTACTAATGATAGTTCCGGTGTTCCAAATCGCTTCAAAATATTTTTTTGCAAGAAGCCTTCACAATTGTATTAGCATCATTCCTGACACATCGCTTCCACCCATTCGAAACATAATCAACTCCGCCGGCGCATGTGCCAGTTCCCTAAATGATGGTGGGAATGGTCCTACAAAATCTATTCCCCCATACATCAAAGACGGACCACCAGTACCTCTTAGTAAGTATTTCATTTTGCCGCCGATATTTCCAATCTTGGCATCTATCACACAATTTAACCCACTCAGCACAATCTCTGAAGATAGTGGGCCAATAAAATCCAGATTGGAGTATCTTATGAGCTGTTCTTTCTCCTAAAAAATGCCTCCATATGGTGATGCATGGCATTCTATCTGCATCATTGCCTTGTTCATTTTCCGCACACATATTCTTATTATCATGTCAAGACCTCTTTAAATAATAATGATCATCCCAAATATAATACTCGTCGCTCGGTTTCTCTTCTCGTTGGTATCGACCTCAAGGAACCATTCACAAGTTAAATAGTTCACAATATCGCATACCATGGAAGCTCTCTGAAGGAAACTTTAAAACGCTTGCTCATCTCTGGGAAGTTCTTCCTCAAGTTAATATTACTTTCTTCTTCAAGAAGGTTCTTTCTACTGACAAGGATCAGCTATCACATCACACACTTCTTTATCCTTGATTCAAGTCAAACCTTGTAATAGCAAAGACTCCAATCTTATCAATCTTATTAGCTTCTTTCTTTGACATCGTGTACTTGATTACCGATGATCAAAGATGAATGCACAACATGGATCCCAAAATGTATTGCCTGAATTTTTCACAAGAAAATACTATGGCTAGCATCTCCTTCAATTGTCGAGCAATTTTCAGGCTTCATTGAAGGTCTCTACTAGCATATTAGTATATGATCCCCCGAATATTTTCTCTCCTTTTGCTCCTAGACACCCCATTGTAAATCCACTGCATCACACACAGCTTAAATCCCTCGATCCTATTCTCGTGCAGCTACTATAAGTGTCAACCCACCTGATCTTGATTTCTTCAAAAGCAAATTTCTAAGTGAGTCAATGTACTAAACCTCGTATCCCTCCAAGAATCCGCATAGTGGTCCTGGGCTATTTTTGAGAAGTCTACGACTTCCTATAAAATCCAAAGATGCCCCAAGAAGCTTCTTACCCTTTTGATCGTGGTGTGTGGTGCAAGAGTTTTGATAATGGATACCTGATCGGGTCTACTCCTTATTCCATAAAGAGCGTAAATTTCCATGCCCAAGAACAATACCTTCATACCATAAAATGGCATTTTTCCCAATTCAAGGTCGTTTGTCTTGGCATCTTTGAAGCACTGTTTCCAGTTCTTCAAACACTGATCAAAACTGGATCCATACACAAAGGAAGTCAACCGCGTACTTCCATAACCTCTTCAACCAAGTCTCGAGAACATTGACATCATACACCTTCTCGAATGTAAAGAGAGCATTACACGTTCCAAATGGGCATCCTTTCTAAAGTCAAAGGTACCATAGGGGCATGTGAATGTGGTCTTCGTCCTCGTGTGCAATGTAGATCTGATCGCATCCTCGAATACCCATCAAAGAAACAAAACGAGGGCGTCCCGCTAATCCGTCCAACATCCTACCTCAATGAAGGCAAGGAAATGATATTTTCTCATGGCCGGTCGCTTCCTCGTAATCAATGCATACCCTCCATCCCGTCAATGCTCTTGTTGGAATCAATCTCAGCTTTTCATTACTGATCACAAGTAGAACCCACCCTTCTTTGGAACCACACATGGGACTAGGGCTCACCCAGTGACTATCTTGAAATTGCATAGATAAACCAAAGATCTCACAGGTTGAGTACCTCCTTCCCGACTACTTCTTCATCAATCGGATTCAAATTTCTTTGATGTTCTTACGTATGGCTTTGGAAGCTTCTTCTGCCAGAATTTCAGGTATGCAAATCAGATGCATCAGATACCCTTCAACTCTTCAAATTCGACCAAGCTTATAGACTCTTATGCTTCTTTAAGATTTTCAAGAACTCTATTCCTCAAAGATCACTAAGTCTGGGCAGAGATAATCACCGGTTTTCTCTTTGGTGATTCTGGCAAGCATACTTCAAAATGACTTGGCAACTCTTTCAACACTAGCCCCTTTCACCGAGTTTCGATGAATTTCCCTTTTCATTATTTTCCCTTTGTCATTTCTGTTTCATTTTCGTGCTCAACACAGTTTCTATAGAATGAAAATTGTCAGATGGACAATCGTATAGTCATCTTCAATATACTGAATTTATCTCTTTTCATTGATAAAAATTCGAGCATTACAATCATTGTGAACATCGTGGTCAGTGTATAGTATGATCATCAACTACATTGCAATTTTCTCCGTCTATGTCTATATTCGATGCTTTGATCAAGTTGAGCAGCTACCCTCTCCAACCCTCAAGGTAAGAACCTCTTGCAGATCTTGATCGTGGCGTACTCCAAGAGCAGAATGGTCTCCCAATAAAGGCAGGTACTGCGGAATCTTCTTCACGCTCCGTAATGATGAAGCTCACTGGAAAACAAATTTCCAACAAAGGACTAAAGACATCTTCCAAGACCCTTCAGTTTTACCATCGACCAGTTCGCCATTCAAGAGTAATACGCGGGAATAAACCCCCCACTCCACCGCTTGGCACAGAGCAGGCATCAAGTTTATACTAGCTCCCGAGTCACAAAGAGCTTTCCGAATTAACTCCTCCATGATGCAAGGAATTGTGCACTCGATCCTTTCCATCTTTCCTCGCAATTCTTCTCAGATCACAGACCGCAAGTAGCAGTGAGATTTACAATCCCTTCTTCTACCATCTTTCTTCTCGTCAAAGATGTCCTTCAGAATTTCATAGAGTGGCATCCTCGAGTCACCATCAGAAAGGGCATACTGATCTCTAAATTTTCCGAAAGGTTTTCAAAACTCAGAACCGCTTCCTCTATCTTGATTTCGCAGCCTATGGAAATCGACCTGTGTCTGTGAGCCTCGATATCCTTCCTATCCACCCTTCTTTCTTCTCGCGTTCTTCCCTTTTCGGGCTTTCTTCTTCTTTGTCAAGGTCATTTTTTCTTCATCTTTTCTAACTCCTTCCCACTCCTAAGTCGCACCCATGCGCCTTGGATTATTCTTGTCACTCGGGGAAGGCATCTTTCCTCTGGTTACAGGTTGGGCCACCGTCCTACTTGTGTCTCCGTGTTCTTCAGGATGCATCATGGTAGTTCTCAGCACCTGAGAATTGGTAGCAGTTGCTCCTAATTCTGCAAACTTTGTTCATGGAGGTTCAACAGCTTCTTATTATCCCCCATGAACTCCGCAACATCCGTTTCAAAAGATCGGGCCCTCCGACCCCGCCCGAGTATTCATTTCTCGTGTTCATTTCCTCGTGTCGCCGCCGAACCTCGTGGCCGCTGGAGCAACCCCGTCGAGGTCTCCGCTCCATGCTCGGGCCTTATGGAAGCCCTCCACCATATGAGAAATTCTCATGTTCCTCGTTGCCGGGTGATAAATGGGGTCGGGCAGTGTTAGTATCGGGTTTGAAATGGTAGTTTCTCGTTCACCTAAATACTTAACTCCTTCAAAGATCATAGAATTGTTCTTCGCAGCTCTCAAGACTTCCCTTCAATAATCCTCTTCAACCGGCCCTATCTCATGGGCAAGGTGTGTCTCCTTCGCTTGTCCATCTTGCGGCATAATGGCATCCAACTTCCGCCTCCAATGGCCATCTCGCCTCAACCCATGATCCC
Source organism: Tetrastigma voinierianum (assembly GCA_016808115.1). NCBI lineage: Eukaryota > Viridiplantae > Streptophyta > Magnoliopsida > Vitales > Vitaceae > Tetrastigma > Tetrastigma voinierianum. The sequence goes on along the minus strand of JAEQBH010004433.1, from coordinate 102,016 downwards.
CTTCTCCTGCTATTTCTCAAAACTCGTAAGGAGTTTTCATATCAGATTAGCTAGGTCTTCAATCGCCTCCTTCAAGACTTTTTTCGCTTGAATGTCTACAACATGAAGCATTAATGATCCTCTCTTTGATATATCATTCAAGGCATGATATAGCAATGTCCATCCGAGTCTTCAGATTTTATCCCATGACTGACATCTTCAAGAACTGTCAATCTTTCCCAAGTTACATATGTGCTTCATCTTTCCCCGTTAAACACAATGATTTCCTCCTTCTCTCCTCGAGGTGAGGGCTCTGGGGAAGAATTCCACTAAGTAGTTCCTCTACTAACTCCTCCTAAGTATCACCGTAACCATATGGTAAAGATTCATACCATGTACCAGATTCTTGTAGAGAATGGGAATAGATGCGCTGATGACTCTCCTCGTCTCACCCTATCTACCAATCGCATTAGCCATCCTAAGAAATCTTCCTGTGTGCTCGCTCGTCCTTAGTGGGATGACCAAGAACCGATGTCACGGACCATCAGAATTAGTAGCCGGTTTAAGTTCAAAATTATTTGCATCAATAGCTGGTCACTCGATCGCAGAAAGTACCTCAATAATAGCTTCCGTCCTCCATAGTATCGTTGATCGAGGCCTTCTACCGCTTCTCTATGTACTTCATTCATCTCCGTCTTTCATCCGCTATGGTTGAGTTTTCTCAGCTCTTCTTTATCTTTCTCAAACTTCCGAAAGTGTCTCTTCTAATTCTCGTGTTCGTTGAATCAGACGTTGTTCTCGTTTCCTATGCATTAAAATTTGTCCCCGAAATCAAAACACACTTACATTATCAGATTTAGTCCGTCAACAAATATTTTCAATATGGTTTGTTAAAGGTTAGTGGCTGTAATAACTTCACTCAGCTTGAAAAGCTATTTTGTTCTTTTCTTCAAAATGTCCAAATTAAAGATTTCCATCTTCGTCCGAATATTGATTTACTAAATTTTTTCGATCCCGACAACGGCGCCATAAAACGTGTTAGCCTTCGCCATATGCAAGGTTATGAAACTATTACCAAAGGACTATTAACTAATCCTGCAACTACCATAAAACTTGTCGACTTTCTACTATATAGACCAAAATCTCCTATAAGAATCATTTTTCAATTTTGGTTTTGGCCTAATATCCCGCAAGTGCAATGTGCCTACGCAATAAATGATAGGTGAGCCCGTATATCGATCCTACGTAGATCTCAAGAATTCTAGGATCAACCACCCCACCACTCAAGCCCTACTATTTGGACTATAACATGACATTGTGATCCAAATTACAGTCGTAAAATATACAAGTATAAGGAAAAAGAATGAACAATCAAATAAACCTGAATCTAAAGAATAAAGAATAATGAATAGTTAAGAAAATAAATGGACACCGACAGTTATCTTTTGTGAGGACACATCAAAAACACTCGCTATCATGGGAGGTCAATTCGTAGTTAACACCGATAAATTGCCAGGTATTTCAGTTTTAAAATTCGCCCAAGGCGCTAGCAGCATTGCCTGGATCTCTCCACACTCCATAGTTCATTATCTAATTTTCCTGATTCTTTCGAAGACATGGAATTAGATGACTACTTTTAATGTGGATTTCCCTTAATCCGGGTATTTATCTGCATCACTTCATGTTCCATTTTATGGACTGTAAACCTTAGCTCCCAAGTTATCTACAAGCAAGGATATACAACTTCTTGGTTGTTCTTCCTCTCTAAATTAGAATAGATCACCCTCTCCCTCGATTAGATCTCGCCTAACACTAAAGGATCGTTTCACTATTCGACCGAGGTGAACTCGCTTTTGTTTAAACTGATAACTCATTCAACTCTCTTCTTTCTCGATTTCAAGTGAGATGAGGATTTATCTAAGGAACTTACAGCTTCATTGATCTCAGAATACAGGTTAATATACCTTCAAGGAAATGTCTATAACTCCTCAGAATGCCTCTGCGGTCAAATGCAGAGGACCCTCCTTGAAATCGCAGCAATAAAATAAATCTTAAACTGTATAAGAAACTGATATTCAGATCAAATACAGTAAACCCAGACCCATAAGTAAATTCATAAACTGAAATTCACAAGCTGTTGGAAACAACTACAGGGAAGATAAATTCCCCGACCATAAAGATTCACCTAATGGAAACCGGGTTTCTCAACACGACTACACACTACAACATTCCTCCGATCATAAGGAACAACTCGTAATTCTGAAACCTGAAAAGTCGAATTCCAGAAATTTGTCCTCAACTTCAAACATTCCGTAGTAATTTGAAAAGAATGGACTTCAGATCTCACCTTCCGCTCAAAGCAATAACATCCGCATCCGTAAAATAAAACAAAATAAAGAAAATGAAAATAATATAATCTATTACGACTTTAAAACAAGAAAAGAAAATAAAAGAAAAGAAAAGAAAGAAAATAAAATGAAGTTTACTCCATTACCCAGATCTTTCTGCTCAGCTCTCGCCCACGCCTCCCTTTTCTCCCGGGTAAATGCCATTTGATGGGTTTCACAATTCCTAATTCCAATGCATTCTTTAAGTGATTTCAAGCCACACTCCACTTCCATGTTATCGTGCCTGTGTCGCGACTCAAACTTTGTCGCGACATTAGTTAGTTTCGCACTTGTCATAAAGATTTATCAATAAGTCGCGACATCCCTTTGTTTTCCGGCGCATCTGGCGTCGCGGATAAGGACCACGTCGCGACATCATCTATGTTCCCCGCAGCCTTGAACTGGTGTCTTCTTAGCGTCGCGACATCAACTTTGCCGCGACATCACTTTATGCCTCTCTACGTAAGTTTCAATCGTTACTCGATGTCGCGACATCAATCCTCACGCGACATCGCCTCGCGTCTCGCAGCCTTTAAACCGATGGTTCCCGATGTCGCGACATCAACTTCTTTGTCGCGACATCAACTTAAGGAACCGCAAACCTTCAACCGGTGCACGCCTTGCGTCTCTCGAGGTTTACCAATGCTCCCGGCGTCGCGACATCAATCCTCGTCGCGACACGCCTCATGTCTTTGCAATAACCGATAGTCTATGTCGCGACATCAATCTCTTGTCGCGACATCAACTTAAGGAACTGCAACCTTCAACTGAGCACGTCTTATGCCGCGACATTAATCTCTTGTCGCGACATCAACTTATGTCTCTAGAGGCTTCAATTGGTTGCTTTTGGTGTCGCGACATCAGTCCTCTGTCGCAACAACAGCTTAAGTCACAATAGTTTCATCTTTTCAAACCTATCGAGCTTCTGCATTCTTGCCGCTGACTCCATCCCTTGTCGCGACATTTGAACCTTTGTCGCGACATCACGATGTTGTCGCGACATCATTCCTAAGTCCTCCGGTTCAGTCCTCGTACCGCTTCAACTCGCGGATCCCTGTCACGACATGCATCAAATTTCCTTCAATTTTCCTGATGTCGCGACATCATAGCTGGACTGTGCAAGCCCAAAACTGCAACATTAGTTAACCAGTTGCTTTCATTTCTACCCTGCCATTTTTTGCATTTTTACTCCAACACCAATGTGATTTTTCTTCTCGCTTTTCTTCTTTCTTTCACACTCCTCGCTAATAACAAATTGGGGTGAGCTTTCATATTTCTCGCATATTAATTATTCCTTTCTGATGAAAAATCAAACAAAAATGGATTAAAAATAGACACTTTAAGCTCACTTCCGCCTAATTTAGTAGCTTTCCTTTTAAGCAATTTTGTAATTATTTTATTTTATCTTATATTAAATTTTTAGGATATATGTTAATATGATAATTTTTATTTTTAATATTTATATTTTAATGCGTAAAATTCGAATAGCAGAAGTGTGATTTTATTCAATTTCGCTATCACAATAAATGGTGACTCTTCACGCTTTTTCAGCTTTATTAAGGAGAGGAGGGACCATCCTGATTCACATCGCTTCTCCTCCCTACCGAGCCTGTTTCGCTTCAAACAGACACTCCGCGCCGCACACCAAGGCCGCACACACTTTAGCATCGCTGCAGCCTCAGCCGGCCATCGCCGCTCGCAGAATCGAGCCGCCGCCTCGTTTGCTCCGAGTCGCCACCGTGATCGCCAACACACCGCTCGTGTTGGCGCCATCGGCTGCACTGGGGCCTTCTCCACTTCCAAAGAATACCCACGGACAAGACGCTAGCCCCGGAAGCCCCGGGTTTCGCTTGCAACTACTTGCCACTACTATACTCGTTTCGTAAGCCCGCGAGCCATCACTCTGTCGCATGCATAGCCGAGCCCCGGTCCTCGCCTCCCGAGCCCGGTCTGCCGCTGTCCAGGTCTCCTACCGCAACAAGGCCTCACCGCCGGCCACAGCCCCTTGCTCAGCCCGTGGCAAAGGCCCCTGATTCGGCCTAGGTCCCCACCGTCGTGCCTTGGTCTGAGCCTGGTGAGCCCCGGGGTCCAGCCTCGAGAGCTGCAATGCCCCGCCCTACCTCAGTCCTTTCTGACATGTCATGGTCCATTCAGAGGTGGGTCTCGCTGAGACCTCGAGTCAGCCCGCATCTCAAGCTGGAGTGCAGTCTAATTCCAGCTCGAATCCACTCGCATCACCCTCCAGCCCTCGAGGCACCCCCGAGGAGCCTTAGGGATTCAGGAGATACCAGACACAGATGGGACCCCGGGCCCCTTCACCAGTGCCACAAAGGATATCTAAGAGGGCTCGGCCCTCCATGCGGGCCCGTACTTCCGGACCGGGTGAGTCATCATCATCCAGGCCCGAGGCATCACCGTTAGCAACAGAGGCGACCTCATCGCCCCAGTTATCCCCTGCCTCGAGGATCAGGAGACCCTTATTCGTCGGGAATCCTATCCCGGGGAATGTCGGACTACATGCGAGGGATTTTCATGAGGAGTCAGATACGACAAGCCCACACACTAACCGACCCTGCATTCGTGGATTCCATGAGGTCGACGAAAGACACTCATTGTCGCTGCTCATGACGCCGAGGCAGCTCTATTAATCCCTGCATGGCAGCCTATCATTCCATGACCTCCGGGAGCGCCTCAGTCCGGAGCTCCGATTCGCATCACGATCGCTTCGCTCGAGTTCCTCATAAAGAATGGATATTTCTACCAGATCAGTTTGCCACCAAGCAGTGTGCCAATTTAGAGGTTATCGAGCCTGGCCTCACCGGACCCATGTGGAGATGGTCCGCAGCCGCTTCGAGACACCACCACGGGACCCATACTATTCCTGGAGAGGTCACTCATATGTTTCATTGATCCCGCCGCGATCACTCTTCCCGTCACAAAGACTATGTCCAAATAGTAGGTGCCATCCTGTAGGCTCCATACCGGACTCCTAGGGTTCTAATGGTCACCTCCTGAAATGGTGATGACCGCACACACATTCTCGAAGATAAGGTTCACCGCAAGGGTCTGGTTCGAGCAGAGAGTTTACCCCTGTTGATACCATGACTCCAAGGTCATGTCTCTGAGCACCTAGGCCTGCAGGAGCCCCACTGGAGAGGAGGATCGCATGCCCTGTGTCCCGACTGGGAGCAGCCATGGTGATGCCGATTTCCTTCTCCTCCAAGAACAGGACTGTGATGAGGTACTCTGACGGAGGTGAGGACTCCACAGAGTGAGATGTGGCAAGCCCCCGAGGCCTGAGACGGAGGAGTCCAAAGGCGTATATATCTCCTCCATCTCCTCCTCTCCTCGCTTCAACCACGCCCCCGCCGACACCCGCCCATCATATACAAAGACAACACTCTCCTGGAAAATTTTCATGTCGCACTGTGGAGCTAGCGTGCATCACGGATGTTATACGCTCATTACCGCTACTCCAAAGACAGGACCGCAGGTCAAGCTCAGCCGAGGCCACTTTAGGTCACCACACTCCATGCTCCGTACAGATCATGAGTCACCCGCCTCCCACATGATCCTCGCCCAGAGATTTATTCACAAAGGTCAGCTGTTCCTCTTAGACATGCTGGCAAAGAAGAATGAAGATCCACATCCACCACCACCACGAGATCGAGGTCACATCAGCCAAGGCTCAAAAGTGCAAATATCAACTCCACACAGATAGGTTTTGAGTACTTTTGATCATTAATCATGTCATATATCCCAATTGAGTGTCTATAGCTAATTCTAATACTTTATGCCAATTGAGGGTGTTTTTCTGTTGTTTTGTAGACTTTTATACACATTTTCGAACTCTAACCTCAATGCAAATGATCGATCATGAGGTCAGCCTTTAGTCTCACCCATCAAGCCCAAAATCAATGGAAAACAAAGGAAAAGGCAAAGAAATGAGATGCATGAAGACATGACGAGAGGAATGCAGTAATGTAAAGAAACAGCAATTCTCGCACCTGCTGGCACCAATTCGCAAAACCTAGCGACTGCAAACCTGCTCGGCAACGTCGCATCTCAAAGATAAATCGCGAAATTGCTAGCCAACTCAGACCGTAATCAGCACCGCTTCATCGACAATTTCGCTACCTAGCGAATTTCTGCATTAGCTAAATTCGCAACCCTGCCAAATTCGCACACCATTGCTAATTTTCATAGACTTGCCACTTCGCGAAGATTACAATCATAACTATTGCCAATTTCACTAATTAATAATTCTCCCTTGTAGCTTAAAAGCATGCCCCGCCATGCTTTGTAATTAATGCAACCGCCTTCCAAACCCAGGACTACTTATCCTATAACTTAGCTTGGGCTTATTGTGTGGTTTTTGGTATTTTTCATACTCGAGAGAGTCCCCATAAATTTCATGTTTTGTCAAAAGGAGGAAAAGTGAGAGAATTGAATACAAGCCAAGATTCAGAAGTTTTCATTTTTAATGCTTTTTGTAAATAAATTGTTTTTATTTTAGTTTTGCTTTATTTTCTCTTCTCTCTCTCTTTCCTTCTTTCTTTCACTTTCCCTAGCCGCTGCCACACCTCTCAAGATGACAATTCAAGAGATGTTGCTGCTTCCTTCCTTTGAAGAGGAAGAAGCTAGCTCGGGTGAAGGGGCTTAAGCATTGTCCTCATGTACTAGTGTTATGGGTAGTGTATTTATGGCCCTTATCTTCAAAAACTCGCTTGCATAACATAGATGTTATCATTCGCCAATACTCTCCATGCTTTAGATCCAATGCTTGCTGACGTACTCGTGGCTCTTAGATGGTCCTTACTTGCCCTATGAGGTAATATTCATATGTTAGGGTTCTTCAAATTAGGTTAAATACATTTGGTTTTTATTGTTTTGGCCAATACCTCCATGCTTTGGTGGTCTGCTCTGTAGTGAGAGATGCACTGCGGATTCTTTAGATGGTCTTTACTAAATTTAGGTCAATACTCTTCATGCTTTAGGTTCAAGTATTTCTGGTGAGAGATGCACTGTGGATTCTTAGATCTTTACGAGCCTCTAAAATGATAAAAGAATGTTAGGTTTTAAACAAAAGGGCCAGAACTACATCCCCGTATTGACTCACATAGGAGGACAAAACCCGAGGACATGTGTTTCGCTCTACCGCCAAGTTAGTGACCTAAATCTTCAAAGTAAATTTCTTCATTGTTAATTTTGGGCTTTAACTTTCGCTTTTTTTTTTACACTTCCTGTTTTTCAAATCCATTCCCCCTTTTGAATGAATTCCAAAGAGTCCAAATAGAAAGCCTTTACTCCTTCACGCCTCTAATGCAAACCATTTTATGAAGAAAACCCATCCCCGTGTTCACCCTTGGGACTCACTATAATCAAGCAAAGAGCTTCTGACTCACAAGTACTTGTAGGAGCCAGATATAAATATTTGGTTGGATTTTAGCTCACCACGTAATCACTCCTGTCTCTAGCTTTCCTACCCCTATGACATGTTCACATTTTGACTAGGAGGAAAAGTTAGAGTTAGGAGTGTTTTCTTTTATGTTTTTTGTATAGTTTTCAGCATTATCAACTAGGAATCATGTATTAGCCATAATAGGCAGTGATACTTTTGTATGTTCAGCTATATTAAGCATGTACTGGCCATTTTGGTTATATCAAAAAGCTTTACAGTATTATTTCCAGTTTATTACACTTTTGCATATCACTTTGTGCCTCCAATTTCGTATTCATTTTCGTCTTCAATCGAATTAATTGAATCTGCTTCCAATCGAACAATTGAATTACCTTTAATTGGAAAATTGAAACCCTGTATGCTACCTTAATGCTAGAACAATTCCATGTATGATTCGCCTCGTCAATCAGAGGTCCCCACAGATCTAACCTGAACATTTCCCTGAAAGCACTAATACCAATCGCACAACTCGATTACGCCGATAAGCTGTGAAATCATATTCACCCTTTTCGCCTTGCAAAGCCAAATTTCTTTAGGACATGTTGACAACCCGTATTAGGTTAGTATTAATTTATATTTCCAAGACTAATGTAGTCTTCCAAAAGGAAAAGAAAAAGCAAAAGAAAAAGAAAAGAAGAAAGAAAATAAAAGTCGTGACGCTGGCTTGAAACTACCCGGCCCGAGGGGTATACTGGCGGAAGCCTCAAGCCCGCTGCCCTAAACCTTAATTGGTCAGGAGCCATCGACTTAGTGTCGTTACACGGTGAATGGGTAGGAGTTTAGCGTACAGAGGTGCTTGATTCTCGGTTGGTCTCTGAGTCCAGAAGCCCGCAGAGTTTGTGTGGTCAAGTGATCCTTTCGTCGATGTCTCGAACCTTAATCGTCAGGAGTCACCTGTGGATCTCACACGGACTTTGATGAAGTCGAAGCGGCGATTGCACCCTACAAATGTAGTCAACAAAGGAAAGCAAGAGTGTAGCTTTCCCTATTTAAAGTTGTTCAATGTATCTTAAGGCCATGCCGTGAGCTGTGGTTTGGGAGGAAATACTTTGCACTTTATTGGCTCAATCCCTGCTACATTAGGAACCATTAGATTTGAAGTGGAAATTCAAAGTTGGAATTCTTTTGATCCGATGTTGACTTAAAATTGTTCTTATATGGTTTTGCTCTTCATGCCTGCCAAACTAGGTCTCAATTGTTCATTTTAAAGGTAATGCTTATCTCGTATATACACCTTTTGAACTCGTATACACTTTTTGTAAAATCACCGCATTTATGTCCTTATTATTTTATCATCGCTTAAGGGACTAGCAACGTGTCTGGGCTGGGGGGGTGTGATTAGTGCCTCCAAAAGTGCAATTTTTAACCCTATTCAGATAGGTTTTGGGTGCTTTTGCGCACTAATCATACCCAATTAAGCCAATTGGTGTGTGCAGGTCCACTTGGTTCCATCTAATGCCATTTCGAGATTGTTTTGCTTAGTTTCGTTGTGTTTCGAGGACTTCAAACAAAGCAGTTTAGTCAGATTGCGTTGAACAAGATTTCAATCGATTTCACCGAGCGAGGCGTATGAAATATAAAGATTCAATGAAGAAATGTGACAAAGTGATGAGAACAAAGAGGCAAAAGAGAGGATGCAAAGGTGTGTATCAGATGCAGAGTACCTAGAAATTTCGGCTATGATTGCGAAAATTCTCATTGGATTACGGTACTCGCACCATAGCAAAATTTCGCAATCCTAGCGAACGGGAAGCCTCACAGGCTAGCGAAATTTAAGTAAATACTAGCTTAAAATCACTCGTGCCTAGCAAAATTAACCACCCCGCTATATCTCACATAAATTTTGCTGTTAGCGAAATCCCGCTAGGCCAGCGAAAATTCCACTCACGATAGCTTAGTTCTTTCCACCTCGCATCTTCAGAATTTCATGCCAGCTGTAAATTCTCCTCCATGTCAAAAATGGCCGCCTGGTGATTTTGTAAATAATGTCAAACGACTGTGTTTTGGTGTATTACCACCTCATTCCTTTTGTAAGCCAATATGTTAAGCTATTTGTGTATTTTCACACTCAGCGGACTATATATAAACCCCATAATTTTGTAAACTAAGCAATTTCAAGTAGCTACAGCCTTTCATTTTTATAAAATTCCTGCAAATTTTCATTTTAGTGGTTTCATTTGCTCTCTCTCTCTCCTCTTTCTTTCATTTTCTAACGTCGCCAAACACTCCCTGAGGATGACAACTCGTGATGCTCGCTGCTTCCTCATACTTTGAAGGCGAGGGTCATAGCTTGGCTTGTGGGCTACCGCAGGATGTCTGCGTCAGAAATGTTCCAGTAATCGTATTTATGGTTCCCAACTTTCCAAACTAGGTTTAATGCCATTTAATGTCCTTCCTCGGGTCAATACTTGTCATGCTTTAGGGTTCGCATTCTTAATGCTAGATAATCGATATCCTTGGGACACGTCATTTAATGAGCCATCATGGCGAGGTCAATGCTGTGGTTTTAAATTGAATGGGACTTTTGATGCATAATACTGGTGTTGACTCAAATAGGAGTGATTCTAGGGTTAGGTTTTCTAGTTAAACAAAGATCCGGTTATGGCTTTGACTATATGTTACTTGACATAATGCGAGGATAAAACCCGAGGACACTTCATTAGCCCCGTGTTATCAAGCTAGTAACCTAAACCTTCAAGGTTACCATTTCACATTTCACTTTAAGCTATCAGTAGCTAGTCAAGAAACAAACAAACCTCACCTTGAAACAAATCCATTAAATCCAAACAAAAGCCTCACCATTTTCCAAACATCGATGTAAATTCATTCATAGGATGAAACCCATCCCCGTGTTCAATCTCTTAGATTCTGCTAAGTGTCAAGAAGAGCTCGACTACTCATAGCAGGAGGAACTAAGGATACAAATATTGTTGAATCCGAATCACCCTACCGTGGCACGAATCAGTGGGGTGGTGAAATCTATAGGACTTCTTTCATCTGGTTTTATATCCTCCGTGTTCGCAGGTGTTCCCTTCTCAGCTGTAGCTGGTCTCAGTTCTCGATCTTCAACCCGAAGGGTGTCCTCTTCGCTCTGCATTCTCCCTCTTCATCTCCGTAATCGCCCACTCATGACCCCTTTTTCTTCAAATTTCGCCCTCGCTACCCCCTCGCTGATGGGTTAATGGTGAAGACTCGGGAGCACTCTTCTTCTTCCCAAACTCCCTTCACACCGCCGTACTCTATACATAACCTCAGGATGGTCGTCGCGAGGATTGCACTTTGTTACCTCTCTCATGATATCTCATTATTGAGTTTTCAATAATAAATTTCAAAGATTAAGCTTATACCCTTCAAGATGGCATAGAGAATGATGGCTTCCCCTCGTTTCTTACTGCAAACATGCTTTAGGAACTTAAAAAGAAGCCAGGAAATAAACCATACCTCGCTTTTCTCGCGATCTCCCCGTTTATAATCTTTTCTCTCCTCTCTCGACCCCATTTCACCTTGCCGTCCGTCACCTTTCTCCGCTATCTTTTCACTAGTGGTTGTCTCGCTATCTTCTCAGATTTTGATCCAGCGTTGACCCTCCATTCCATACATTTCATTTATAGCCAGCCCATATTACACCCAAACACCTCTCTCGACAAAAACAGTTCTCCTCTCCCAACAAGGTTGGAGTAAAATTCTCTAACGACTGCTGCATATCCAGATTTTTTATGTTTACAGAATTTTCCCCACCCTCTTTGCTCTATCAATTCCTTGAAAGGAGAGATGAGTTGGTTGAATCCCCTTTCTCCTACAAACCCCTTTCCAGTATAGTGCTTCTTCCAAATAGAGAAAGCTTTTTCTGAGACGAACTCGTCCTCCTCTTCTTCTTGCTGCCTTTCTTTTCCCTTCCTCCTTAGTTGCTTAGTAACTGTTAGACTCTCCTCGGTCGTTCACTACTGCTCTCATCAGAGGTTCCAGATGAACTTCCCTTCTGGCTGTGGGTATACCCCATGATTTCGCTGGGATTGATGAGGTCAAGGTCACTTCATTTAGAGAAATCGGAAGGTTTTACGGCGTAGCTGATTTGTGGTTTGTAATTAATCGAAAAACCAAGGAATATGCTAAGATGAAAAAAGTCAATTTGTTTCAAGGAAGGAGATGATAGAGCGAAGGGAGTTTCAACAACTTGCAATCTCAATTATTATCGTGGGCTATTTATTATTTCATTTTATTCGCTTGTCACACTTAAATTCAGTCGCAATTGTGTGTCGGCCATTAAATTTAGGCAATTAAAGTCGCCTGTATTTAGCAAACTTTTTTTTTTATGTCGCGAAGATATTACCGCTTTGTCGACATAAGTAAACCGGTGGAGGACAAGCATCCTCGTGTGCTACGACATCAGGCATCTCATTACATTGTTAAGTTGTCGCGACCTCATCACTCTTTTGAAGGAATTACTCTTGTCGTGACCCAAATGTTCTGTCGCGACCTCAATTTCTTTCACGACTGAACTTTTGGTCGCGACCTCACCCTTGTTCTTCCTTCAGTACTGACTAAGTGACGACATCAACTCACGCTGACCAATTTCGTCATGACATAAGTTTTGTCGCGACCTAGTTCGCACTTCGTTCTTAAATTTAACGACGTATACTCTTTTCACTCTTGATTAATTATCAAATTCTCATCATCAAATAAACCATTTAAACCATTTCCACACGCTAAATTCAAACACGACATTCTATCTCAATTCTCGACTTGTATGGTAGGAAAAGAACGCTCCCTTCAAACGTACCTCCGTGGAATTACCGGAGCATCCTCCCAGCCGCAGCATACTTCGCCCCCGAGCCATCGATTCTGCTGCACTCAATCTTCATTATCCCGCAAAACTTTACCTAATTTCACTCAAAATTATAAACCACAACGAGCTATGAGAAATTTAAACACAAATTAAGAAACGGTAACAAAAAATGATTAAAATCAACCGATGTGGATTGCCTTCCACAAAGCCGCCTCCATTTTGTAGTCCTACACCGACCTCCCCACATTGTTCTATTTCTTCAATTTTCTCCATCTAACCAAGGGTTTATCTTCAATTGCTTTTCCCCAAGGTAATGCTTTAATCTCTGAACATTAACTTTTGAACCTCTTGTTTATTGTTTCTATGTCACCGCCCAAATTGTGTGCTTCGATAATTACATCGTAGAATGGTCCATCCCATTCGACTCACTTTCCCCGGAAAGCAGAGCCTTTTTTTTAACTGAGTCAATAACAAGACCCGATCCCACTTTGAATTCCTCAAAATTCGTTGATCATGCCATTACTTTTTCAGAGGGCACTCACTATAGGTCTATATCTCAACCTTTTTCCACCATTTAACTGAGAGTAGCCTAGTCTCCTGGTATGAAACTTTAAATCGAAATTTAGCTTCTCGATGGCTCACATGACTTTGTATTCCAAGTGAAGAGGGAGGTGAGGCTTCTTGCCAAGACCAATCTCAATATGGGGACATTCCAACAGAGTTTAGGCACCTCAGACATGCCCACAAGGCATCATCAAGTTTCAAAAATAATCTCTCCTACTGAAGTATTGCAGCCTTTTTTCCTGCACTTTTTATATCATGGAAATTCTTACCGTCCCATTCGCTTGAGAGGATGATAAGCCAAGCTCACATGTGTTTGATACCATATTCGCCTCATAAGTTTGTCAAACACCTTATTTGCAAATACTCCTCCATCACTAATGAAAGTTCGTGTCCTTAACTACAGAGAATATTTCTCAGAAAACCCATAATCGTATTAGCATTATTCCTTAGACATGCCGCCGCTTACCCATTTTGATACATAATCCACAAATAGTATGTATATATTTCCAAATGAAACCGGTAAAGGACCCATAAAATCCATTCCCATACATCAAACAATCGCATTCACTAGATACTCATAGGGCATCTCACAGCCTTTGCTAATATTTCCCATTCTGGCATTGATCACACAACTTTAATTCCACATTCAAAATAGCCTAAAACTGAGTCAAGAAACTCGATCAAGAATTTTGTATCGGTTTTATCTCCCCGCAAAGTGTCTCATGGCGTGATGCATGGCATCTTTAAAATCTTGCTTTCGTGACCTTCTCTCGTACACACATCTCCTTATAATCATATCAACTCCTTTAAACACGGGTCATCCTGCATAGTACCGGCACTACCTTAGCTTTTTTTCTCTCACGGTAGTTGAACTCCTGTGGTGACTCCAATGTTTTCAAGTAATTCACACATCGCGATGTCGTGGTGATCGAGAGTGGGACAACCTGGAATAGACCGGCCATCTCGGAAAATTCTTCATGTTATTTCTCTTCCTTCCTCTCAGATGCTGGGTTTTCTACTCTTGACAAGTGATCAGCTATCACATTGTCACTTCCCTTTTTGTCTTTTATTTATAAATCAAATTCCTGTAGTAATAATACCCATCTAATCAATCTTGGCTTTGCTTCTTTCTTTGCCATTAGATACTTAATTGTTACACGATCAAGCAGTATAACAAACATGGGACCCCAAAATGGCGGTCCCCGACTTTTCACATGCAAACACTATTAAGCATCTCCTTTCAAGAGGGGTAGAGGGTAATTTTTCTTTGCGGCTTCATTAAAGGTTTTGATAAGATAGTAGATGGCCTTGAACACTTTTCATCTTCGTTCTAATAGAGCAGCCCTATCGTAAAATCACTGCATCACATGATTTCAAATTCTCTCTGTCTACCGGTTTTGCCATGATGGTTCCAACCTGTCCCCAACTCATATCTTCAATGTCGCAGGCTTCATCAAAATGGAATTTAGTATCTTTTTCCAAAGAATCAGACAAGGGTCTAGCAATTCTTGAGAAGTCTCCGAGAATCTTCTATAAAATCCAACATGTCCTAAGAAACTTTTGTGATTCCCTTGATCAGAGGCATTGTTCTTATAATTGAAACTTTGTCTGTCTACTAGCCTGCAATCCACAAAGCCTGGATAATTCCTTCAGAACTACAAACTGGCATTTTTCCCACCCAGCCGATTCTTCGTCTTCGCACCCTCAAGTACCGCCCCTGTGAAGTTGCGTGCATTGCTCAAAGCCGGATCCATACACCGTAAAATCATCCATGAAGATCTCCATAACCCTTCGCAGACTTAAAAATATAGACATCATGCATCTTTGAAGGTACCAGAGCATTACACAAACCAAATGGCATTCTAAAAGTACCAAATGGGGATGTAAAAGTAGTTTTCCTGATTCTTCATGTAATGATCCCAATATACCCTAGAATGCTCTGATACATGTTATTAGGGTATTTTGTAAGTATACACTTGAATGTTTTCGTAGATGCCAATGCTAAACATGTGAACTAGACTTAAAAAGTTACAAAACTTAAGGACACTTTGTAATTGGTCCTAAAAGGGGCTGCAAGTCATAAATTTAATATACCACATTCAAAATACAAATGGTTAAGATTTGGTAATAAAAAACAAGAATAAAGATTTAACTAAAATGAATGATTAAGATTCAAACATGGCCTTAACTTGAAAATATGATTTTGTTCAAATCGCCCCCAGCAAAACCGTGAAGGCCAAGAAGAGGAAGAGGGAGAGGAAGAGAAGAAGAAGAGAAGAAGAGGAGATCAAGCAAGCCAAGGTATGGAACTTTGGATTTTTGTATGAATTAACCTTGATCATGGATTCTATGAGATTATGTATGAATTTCCATGCTCGCTGGTTAGTAGTCATTCCCCAAACTCGGGTTTGCTGTGGTTTCATCTAATCCTGCATTATGGAAAGTAGGTTTGGCAAATCTTACATGGTACAAGATAGTTATAGAATCCTTTTGCTGGATTCAAGGTTACACTTAGAGAATTGAGTTGTTTAGAATAAACCCAACTAATCATCTATCGGTTCGAGGATGGGTCATAACCCATATTGGAATTATTTTGGATGAATTCATGAAAGAAGTTTGAATAAAGATATGTAATTGAAAGAGAAATTGAATAAAAAAGAGATTCCAAGGTGAATTGGAAATGGTTTTGATGTGTGTTTGAAGTGGAGAGTTGATTTGAGTATCAAAATAGGAAAAATGTGAGAAAACACACACATTCACATTTTCAGACATGTACCGCACACTTTGAACTCAGACGGCAGACATCTTTGAACCTATAATTTGACACCCTTTGAACCTGGCACTCGGCAGACATCTCTTGCCTCGTCATTTGTTAGACGTGTACCTAAGACATGCTAGGTGCACCCAGACAATTTGATGCTCTGTTCCCAATTTCAACCAGTTTTTGTATTTTGGCCATAACGTTCTCATTTCTTATCCGAATTGAGTGATTCAAGTGGCCAATTAAACCAGACTTCAAGGAGAACCCAAACCCACAATAAGACTGTCAAATTCTGACTCTATGAACCTGCACCATCTAAAGTAGGGCCAGTGGGTAAGCCACTCCTGATCGCTTGATTATAGAGTATTCCCGGTTGCTTCTAACGTAACTTGAATTCCTTTCTTCGGTGTTCGATTGGGTGATTCCAATTGAGCGAACCCTTAGCACCTTAGACTTAAAGGAGTACAAATAACTGTAGTGTCAATATGGAGACACTAGAAATGAGTATTGCAACCGTCCTCTGCACATTTGCAGAACCGACTAGTCAGTACGTGAAATGCCATAATCTCGAGTTTGGATGATCCGATTACTGATTCCAATTCCTAAGAAAAATAGATGCACGAGAGACAAGAACACAATAAGAATGATGGATAGGCATCATATCGCATAAGTATCCGAAATGCCATGCGTGAATAATAGCATGAAACCCAAAACGAACCTAAACATGGTATGAACATGAACATGAAAAGTTAATATCATGATCACACGTAGATATCAAGAAAGGTTATAAGTTCTGAAAATATATGATCATATGACTACCTAGAATCAAGAATGGGGAGACACTGACGTCCTGCCAGCTTCCTAAGACTCCGCTGTGTGGGAAAACCACTTTGATCGGGTGCTTCAAGATTCTCGCTGCAGTCAAGACTTTCCCGTGTGCCTTCCTGCACTCTACTGCGCCCGCACCCGCTGGTGCTACGGCACTCGCTAAGGCGGAGCAGCACGTCCCATTAGTGCTCCAAAGACTCTTGCCGTGTTACTAAGATTCTCGCTGCGTGAGCAGCAGTTCGACATCGCGCGCCCCACCCCCAAGACCCACTGTGCTACACCCTGCGTGAGCAGACGCGGCCCCGATGGTGCTCCGGCACTCGGTGCTGGCTTGTTAATTCGCAGGGCAGCACACCTCCAGACGCAGGCTACAAGACTCTCTGCAAGATGTATCGCACTCCGCTACCTCCCATTCCAGCGCGCCCACTATTTCTATGATTGGTTTAGGTAGTCAGACAGACATATGATAATACATTGTATAAAGAATAAGAGTAAAGATCTGAAAGTACCTCTGTATCTGTCCTGTAGTACCCACGGGTACTCCTGTAGATCCGAGTACTGTGAGACCCACCCGGTACCCTTAGCCTAAAATGGCAGCCCATGCCATGAGGTCCAACAGACCTACTGCACCCTCCGTATAATGAACTGCACTCCACTCACGGTTGACTAATGTCCCAGATTCAGTAGAAGGATTTGACCTCAGATGATATGATCCTGATCCGTTATGACTTATTGTACCTACTGTACCTTCACATGCACACAAGATCCAGAAGACACAATAAGTTTTGTAAAACAAGTATGTCCGTAAGATCGTATAAAAGGTCTTGAAATGATCTCAACATAGAGGCTCAAGAGCAGTATGTTCCACATAAGATATGAAAGCAAGACATGCATACACCTAATACAAGAATAAGTCTATAATGTATGGTAAGTCCCAGAGTTTATATGTTTCATATATGTCATACGGGCTGCATTATAATTGTTTGGTAATCATAAGCTCCAGATAATGAAATCACATTACATGATATTCTATTTCAAGATACATGTGTACTCCATGAAGCAAATCCCAGAGATATGATATCAAACTCCATGGAGATACAGAGATTCACTGGCCAACATGTTTTCTGCTACATTCCAGGCATATAAGAGTTCCCATATCTCACAGAGATCTGAATATAATGAGATATATACGCCGTGATGAGATAATGAAATCAATAAGAATAAGATCTCGACGCACAAGACCCGATAAGAATAAGTTTTCCATGAGTATAAGATCCAATAAGGATAAGTTCGCTATAAGTGTAATTCCTCGAAAAGTATAAGATTGTTATAAGTATAAGTTCAAGATCATATATGGAATCTGATACATAAATATGTATCCTAAGTGGAGATATAAGCATCTCCGTTAAAAGTCACAAGGTACGTTGTTTAATTATGTTGATGACACGAATAGGAACCTGACCTGAAATCCCCGAGAAAGTCATGATTCATGTAAAAGAGATTAATTGGATGCCTTGCCATTGTATATGTCTAAGTTTGCTCTGAATATGATCTGACCTGCTATACAATTGGATTATATGAATTCATGAAGATTTTGATATTTGTTTATGTTATATGTTTATCATGATTTAGTATAAATGCATGTGCATCAGTATAAGTTATAAGATATGTTCCCACTAAGCGAAAAGCTTAGCACGGTTTTTAAATCCTGCAGGTACGCCAGAGAATGCCAACAAACATCCACATACACCGACCAACACACTTGTGAGGGTCTCACTACATGTAGTTCCGTGCTCGATTTGTAATGTGTAAAAGGCGTTTTTGTTTTTGTAAAAGGGACTCGATAAATGGATATGATATTTTGATTCTATTATAAGATGGGCCATACCCACAAGTACAAGTTCTGCGAAAAAATTACGTAAAGAGTCCTGCTCTCACACCTCGAACTCTGGCTCGGATCCGCCACAACCTGGCCTGATCGGATTCCGGGCGGAGCATTTGTGTGCACAGCACCCCGATTATATCCGTAACATCCATCAAGAAAATGTGTAAAATGAGGGTGTCCCGCCAACCCGCCTAGCATCCGATCAGAAAGGTGGGAAAATGATCCTTTCTAGTCAGGCAAAGATTCAATTTTCTCAGAAGGTCAATACACACCTCCATCCGCCATACTTCAGAGAGGGAATCGCCTTCATTCTTTCAGCTTCGATACAATGATCTCACCTTTCGGGAACCACACAAATGGCTTACCCAAGAACCGGCTCCATATAGCATAAGATAAGCCTCCAATACAGAATATTTCGCAACTTTTCTAACAACTCTTCATCAATCAAGGTTCACCTCCTTTGATGCCTCCTCCTTCAATAGAAGCCAGACATTCCCTCCAGCAATATTTTATGCATACAAATAGGGATCGACCTTTCAGCGATCTTCAATTGACCAAGCAATCGCTTCAGATTTCCTCAAACACAAGAACTTCCTTCTTCTCACCATCAATGAATGATATAATCGAAATTGGTTTTTCTTTTTCCTCTCAATTTAAAACTCATATTTTAAAATGACTGCAATTCTTTCAATGTTAGCCCTTCGCACTAGTTTCCCTCCTCATGAGCTTTTTTTGTTCCCGTCGCTTCTTCATCTTGACTGCTTTCTATTTATACTTGAGACTGCTTTCTGTTAAACAAATTAAGGCAAACTTCACAATCAAAGCTCTCAAGGTATTGAAAATTCATCTCAATTTCATTGATAGAGGTTGAAATGATACAATCGTAATTCACATCATCGAGAAGGCTGTTTCTTACATGTACCTGCATACAACCTGGTCTCTGACCTACATTAGGATGTTCCGCATCTATTAATACATACCCAGACCGTCATCCCCAACTCGAAAGTGTCACTCAGCTTTCCTCAGACGTCAATCAGTAGCTCCTCTAAGAAAGGCCTTCCAAGCAACAAAGGAACTCACTCCTCCATCTTCATGACAACAAAACTAATCGGGAATACAACTCAACCTCGACTAGTGACATCTTTTAATGCCCCTCCGTCAGGCTAACATCTATCACCCATCTGCAATGTAATTGCTGTTGGGGTAAGTTCCCCTAAATTAAGTCTCTACACAACTGATAGAGGCATCAAATTTATATTTCATCCTTAATCATACAGCTTCTTGAATTCATACTTCCTATAAGGGAACAGTGAACTCCACATGGTGTCTTTCATCTTGTCATTGGTCGATAATGGCACTCCAAGTAGCAACAACACTATACTCCTCCCTCGCCTCTTTCTTCTGGCTGGGTACCTCCTTCAATTAGATAAAGAGGCATTTGATCACCAAAGAATTGAATATTTATTTCTATTTTCTGAAAATATCCAAGAATTTAGAAAATCGCTTGACTTCAAGTCTCTGTGGGAATTGCAATCAAGTGAGTATGTTGGTAATTCTTCCTTCTTTTTCTCAGTCATTACTTCCTTTCGTTGTTCAAGCCGGTCGTTCTTTTCTTCTTTTCTTTCTGCGCCTTTTCTTTCTCCCTCCGCCGCCCTTTCCTTCGTCTTTGCTGCCGCTTCTCAAATCTTTTCCCACTTCTCAAATGGATTACCATATGCAATCTTTTGGGTTCCTTCTCACTAGGGAATGTTCCTTATTCCTCGATTTGGCATATTCAGGCGCTGTCTCTACTTGTGTGTTCTAAATTTTTCAAGGAGGCACCAACGTCTTCTCAAACATTCAGTATTGATGAGCTTAAAAGTCATCTCAGGTCCATTTTTCTGCTTGATTTCGGCTAAAATTGAATAATTAATATACAGCACTGCGAAGAAACTACCAATTTGTCAAGGTAGGAAGGAGCAAGAAAGAAGAAGTGCCAAAAGAGAAAATGCGTAAATAAGTGGATAAAAATGCAATAATGGCAGAGAAAGGCAAATGAAAGCAACTCGGCTTAGTCATCGATGCATGGGTCTACATACCGGGCTTCTCTAAGGTTTGGACATCGGGAGATTGAAGAGAATTTGATGCAAGTCGCGACAGGGATCGCAGCATAGGCGCCTATAAAAGAAAGGTAATTGAAGAGCGATGACTGGCTAGAACTATTAAGTCGCGACATCATCAACAACCACTTGAACCTACAAGATAAGGTGATGTCGCGACAAGAAGATCGGGAGGTCGTGACAAGAACAACTCGGTTGTTACGGTGCGTAGACTTAATGCCGAAGTCGTGACATCAAGAGGAGATCAACCAAGGCTTCAAACACGAGGTTGATAAAGTCACGATAGTGGGACACCCGCTCAACGGTAAAATAAGACCGCGTTATGCCGCCGGCGACATATGTCGCGATATCAGTCAAACAGAGGAAGGCGGTGAAACTGAGCCCATGTCGCGATTGTTCTGATGTCGACATCGAATCAAACTATTGAAGACCGCGGCGATTGTAACGGACGGCGCTGATGTCGCGACATCGCAAAATGATCAACCCCAAATCGAGAAAAGACAGCTGCGGTGTAGTGTTTGGACAACATGAACGACTCACAAATATAGGATGCGTAATTGTTTAATGTCGCGATATTCATGTCGCGACAAGAGAACCGAGGCAATCGAACGCAAAGAATCTGGGCCTCGCTACCTCGAAATCCACAAAGAGTTATACTCGTGGGATTAGGCCCAATTGAAAACTATAACACAAGAACTGAATTACACAGTGCGTGAAGCAAGCCTGAGGCGCATCAAAGGAGAGATCCGGCAGCCTAGGCTTCAATTTCTTTATTTTATTTTCTTTCTTTCTTTTCTTTCTTTATTTTGAGCGCATAAGCCACAGATTTCTTTCGCTTTATTTTATTTCTTTTGATCTGAATGTTAATGCTTTGTCGTCGGTAATGTTAATCTCAATTTCTTTCTTCAAATTACCACCTCGAATGCACGGTTCTACAAATTTCGGGATTCGACATTTCGTCGAACTGCGCTATTCTGATCAAGGATGTCGTCTTCGTGATTCAAGAATTGAGGTAGGAAACCCAACACGAATAATAGAATAATTGATCTTTCCGTAGTAATTTCAAAGATCTTGTTCATTCCTCGGCTTACGACTTACTCAGATTATGGGTTTGGTTTGATTTTAATTCGATTATCGCCTGATTATACCCGCTAAGAATTATATCATTACTCGATTTCAAGGAGGTCCCTCCACAGTGGAAGACAATCCCTGGAGTAATGTACATTTTCAAGGTATACTAACTCCTGGTCATTAGGATCCTTTTGAGCTTGCAAAGTTCACTTAGATAAATCCCTTCTCACTTGAAGTCAAGAACGAGTCGTAACGCACTTTATCTATTTAAACAAGGCAGATTTCACCTCACCCGATACGCGAGGCCAATCCCTTGTCATTACCGAGATCTAATCAAGGAAGGGTGATCTATTTTAATTTCAGGAAGAGCACTTGAAGTTGTATATCCTGTTTGGACCGATAACTTTGGGAGCTGGCTGTAGTCAAACCCATAAATGGGTATGAAGACAAAAGAAAAAATACCCACTTTAAGGAAGTGTTAAAAGTAGTTATCTCGCTCCTCAGACCGAGAGAGAATCGTAAGAAGGAGAGATAACGGAATGTGAGTGTGGAGAGATCCGTACCGCATCAGCATCGTCTTTGGACAAGATTTTTGAAACTTGAGATAATCAAGAAATTTATTCAAGATGAACTACGTGAATTGATCGCCTTCATCACGCCATCGCTTTCTGATGTGTCTTCCTATGATAACTATTCAGTATTCATTCTTTTCGTAGGGAATTCTATTTTCCTTCATTTTAGATTTCACTCTTCATTTGAATGTTCATTTCTCTTTGAATTAGTTAATTTCACTTTCTATGCCTTCGACACACACCCATATCAATTGATGCAGGTCCAACAAGATGAATTTTCGAGTAGTCAGTGGTAGTTGATGAATAATTCTTAGATCTCTCGTGGATCGATATATCCAGACTTAAGTCCATTTTATTACTTGTCGACCCGCACTTCATAACATCGTACTTCAAACCAATAAATTAAAATTGTTTTACTTAAGAGATTTTTGAGTTATTATAGTATGATGTCAATGTTGATGGCAATCGGATTAGTTAATAGTCCTTTTTGGTAATATTACAAATTTGTATATGTATTTTGGTCTTAACTAATAGTTTTATGGCGTATTTTGCCGGGATTAGATAAGAGTCCTTCGCTGATAACGCATAATCTTGCATGCATAATTAATGCATAAATGTGCAAACATGTTTTGGTTACAACAAGTATCAGACTTGAAAGCTTCCAAATCGATAAGCCGCTCATGGAATCAGAATACTTTATTGCCCCCATGAATCAAGTAACATCCGGTTTTTTCAAATGGTCGGATCCTCCTTCGAATTTTTTTTTTACAGGCCCATTTCGCCTCCTCCTTGCCGCGGCCGTTTGGAACCTTGGTGGTCACGACAGTCCTTGCCGAGATGTTGCCCTGCCTCGGGGCCAAATTCCTCCACCATATGAGAAATTCCTCACATGGTTCCTGGGCCGGGTCTGGTATAAGGTGTGGGCAAAGCTAGAGACTGGGTTTGAATTGATAACTTATTTCCAAGGCTCTGCTCACATACTTTAACCTTCGCACTATAAGAATCTTTCTTCTATTGGCACTCACCCTTTCTTCATAGTTCTCTTTCCACGGTCTTACTTCATGAGCACAGCAACTTCCTCTCTTGTTCTGTCCATCCTATGCATTATAAATTTGCCCATGGTCACATCTGCTTCGCTCCATGACTCCTCTTCCCTCTCACATATTTCCTCTCTTGAAAAACCTTCCGGGATGGAGCTTTCATATTGCATTTTGCTAAGTCTTCTATCGATCTCTCACTCTTCAAGACTTTTCGTTTAAATGCTCCACAAAGACGAAGCATCGATGCATTGATCTTTAGATGTATCATCTGAGCATGATACACTATGTCCATCTGGGTCTTTAGATCTATTCCATGCATTGGGCACCTCTTCAAGAACTTTGAATCTTTCTGTTACATATAGCTCTCATCTTCCCCTTTGTCAATACAATTATCTCTCTTCGTCTCTCTCAAGTGAGAGATGGGGAAAGAATCGCTCTAAATAAGCTTTACCAACTTTCCTGGTATCAATGTGAACCATGGTAACGTCTGTACCATGTGGTTGCTATGTTCTCAATGAAAATGGGAAGAGCGGTAGTTTTATCACTCTATTCACACCGCTCGCCTTCATCATAGATAGCCATCCCCGAATCTTCCTGTGTGCCTTATATATTCGATCTTCGGGATGACCAAAGAACTCGATGTTAACCATTGTAATTAAGGTCGGTTTAGTTCAAATTGCTTGCATCCATGTAGGCCGTCTGATCAAGCAGACACTTGCTCAATAATAAAGCCTACAAAAAACCCTCCATCAGGTCGCAACGCTGGCCTCCGTCGCCGCTATCCGCTCCTCCGTTTGGTCATGTCTCTTCTTCGCCATGGCTGCCGCTTCTTTTGTCTTTCGCTTCCCAGCGTTCTCTTCCAATTCGGTCTCCGCTGAATCGTCGATCCCTGCTTTCCTATGCATTAGCAAATCTCCGAAATCAAAGGCAGCACTCATATTAATAGATTAGTCAAACTGCTTTGCAAATACATTTTCAACATAGCTTGTTATTAAAAACTAGTGACCGATGTGGTCAACGCTTGAAAATCGCTTTTGTTCTTTCTAAAATGTCCAAATTAGCATTCCTCTTCTTTCACGGAATATTGATCTAATTAATTCTTTCGATCCCCAAGAACTGCTATATTACAAACTGTCATAAAGGCCTTTATGATATGTAGATCAAAAACACCCAATGCAACTATATTTATTGCACTAAAGGACTATTATCTAATCCCGCAATCCGCTTATATAAACTGTAAGGCCATTTCTCAGAATGGATAATGGACTCAAACACCTTTAAAATTCTTACATTATCATCAAAGGACTATTATCTAATCCCCAAGAATATACGCCAAAAAACTTGTTCGTTAGTGTTCCTTAGATACGTATTAATATTAAAAAGCGCTTCATTAAGAGTAAATCATTTTCTCGAGTGATTGATCCATTATGCCAAGTATAGGTCAGTCAAGTAGTAAATTGGATTTTTAAGTCCGTATATATCGATCCCACAAAGATCTCACATTTCAACTTTAATTGTCTACTACCAAATTTATAATTATTTGGACTCGATAGACAATTGAATCACTTTGAAAGCCTTAAAATAATGAAAACTAAAAAGAATCAATTAATAACAAATGAATTTAAAATGAATTAAACTAAAATCTAAAATAATAAATTCAGTTTAATAATATCTTTTGTGAGCATTGAAAATATCACAGAAGAAACATCACTCAAGACGTGATCGCACGCTTTCTGTTTTTATGAACCATAGATTTAAACTAGTCCAATGAATATGATAGCAAATGATCTCTCCAAACCCCACTGCTCATCATCTAATCTTCACTATTTCTCTCGAAGATGCAGTGTTAGACATAACTACTTTAATCCGTTGCCTTGTTCGCATTTTTCTTTTCAATACTTCATACCCACAACATGTGACTCATAAACCTTAGCCCTAAGATATAGTCATTGCATAGGTTTACACTACCGGTTTCTTCTTCCTCAAAATTACATAGAATAGTCATATCCTTTCCTCGATTAGAATCTCTAAACACTCGATTAAATTCACTATTCAATCGAGGCAGGTGAACTTTCCCAGATAGCGCTTAAATTGATAATCGCTTCAACTCATTCTGTCTCCAAGAGAAGAGGATTTATCGATTAATTACGCAGCACATTAGATCAACACATTAGGTTCGCATACCTTCAGAACAGAGTTCATCACTCAGATCGCCTCTCGTGTCACTCGAGGGGGCCTCCCGGAACCGTAGCTGAGACAATCCCCATGCAGGCATGAGAGACTCAGATCCGCCATAAAAATACACATGACCTCAAGTAGATTTATTAGAACCTAAGTTCGAAGAAATTTTTCCGATAAATTTCTTAAAAGATAAATTCTAACAATAGAGTATAATCAACGGAAGATGGGTTCCTAAATCACTGAATTACACCAAACAATGGCCTGATCAAGAAAAACCACTGCAGTGGTGGAAGTTCGACCTCCAAAATTGTCCCGAATTCACAAACCGACATACAATAGTCGGGCAACAAATGGCATTCCAAGCCAATCTTAAAACAACATCCAGATCCAAAATCGGCAAAGAACACCAACAAACATTTCTAAACCATGCTAACAAAAGAAAGAAAAAAAGAAAAGAAAACTAAAATACAAGATCCTTCATCATCGCATTTTGAAAGTCAATGGTAGCCGTTCCTTCGCGAAGAATGCCACAGATGGTAGGGTTCTTCCGCTGGGCCCACTTCATGCACCTCTTGTGGATTTTGGGTTAATCGCCTGGTTGATGTCGCCATTATCGATTCTTCGTTGCCAATTTCGCCAGTCTCAAAATGATGCGTCAGGTTTATTCGTCGCGACCGCGTTTCCTGAACATTCTTCGATCCGGCGTCGCCGGCCAACCGAATGATGTCGCGACCTTCTTCCTAGTCACCTATGTCGCGACATCGGACCTGCTGTCGCATTTCATTTAGATCCGGTCGCCACAATGTCGTCAATCTTGATCTTCACAATTGATGTCGACAACCTAATGATGTAGCAACCTTTTGCTTCCTTGTAAATCGATGTCCGGCCAACCGATGATGTCGTGACCTCTTACTTGTGTACAGATGTCACAACCTCTCTAATTGTTGTCATCAATTTGATTCTTCACACTGATGTCGCTGACACCGGAATGATGTCGCGACTTCTTTTGCAAATGATGTCGCGATCATTAATCGACCGGCGTCACGACCTCCTTTCCTTTGCTCTGTCATCGCTTAATTCGATGTCGCTAATTCGAACCGGCGTCGCCGACAATTGAATGATGTCGCGCGATCTTGATTTCTTTGCGCTCTTCGACGTCGCCGCGATTGTACCAGGTGTTATCGCCAATTCTTCTTTTTTTCATGATTGTCGCCGCTGACCAATGATGTCGCGATCCTCAAGTTCATTCGACGCGCCGCCGGCTGTTCGCCAAATGATGTCGCTAATTCTTTCTTCGCTATATAACCGGCGTCGCGACAACCACTTGATGTCGCGACCTTAATTTCTTTGTGTCATGCGTCGCCACGCCTTTGATTCAGTTTGAAGTCGCGACCTTTTCCGGGATGCGCAAAGGTTGATGTCGTGACTTCCGTGATGTCGCCGAAGAACGGGCCGTTCATCATAATTGTACATCTTATGTCGCGGTATTTTGCGTCACGAATTCGTCTAATCGCAGATCGGGTTTTAATTGCCGCGTGACCCCAAAGTGAGATGTCGCGACCATGTCTTTTTCTTCATCAATTCATGGTTGCCCCATTTGAGCCCGTCGTCCCACGAATTTACCTTCTAAATATTCTTCGTTGCGATCGGAGTTTGTCGCCGCTAATCTTGATATGAATTTCATTGCCGCTACTACGACATCAAGTCCTTTAACTCAGGCGCCTCTCCCGTCGTGATAGCTTCAGTCCGCTTATATCGCAATGTCACCGCCTTCGCTCCTTTTAATTGCAAGCAAAAATTCTCTTTATCTTGAATTCCTCACGTATAATACTTATGAATTATTCCATATTTCAAGACATAAATCAATCATTTAGATAAAAATCAATCGAAAATGGATCGAAATGGATGATCACCACCGGGCTTAACACTAGGAATGATCAGCTTTACACCATGCAAACTTTTGCATCAATTTATAACATAGTTCGCCAACCATTAGTTTGAAATCAGCACAGCAAAGTAGTATGGTTTCGATTTCTCCATACACTATACATTTCACTACTAGGAACCATGTTCCTTTTGATACATGAAATGCCCAATAAGTTGCTTTAGAATAAAAACTCCTTTCTAAGATTCAAGTATTTTTCATTTTCTCAATACCACTAATCTTAGGATTGTGAATTCTCACCCCATGTGATATTACATGTTTCTTCCCAATCTAATTGTAATCATCCATCGAATCTCGAAAAATTTCTCTATCTCTGATTGACCTGAGGTACTACATGTATTCAAGACTTCTATTCAGATAGAGAGAAACTCTGTCAATGGCAATTGATACATCATCCAACCATCCTCATACCATGATTAAGTTAGTGACGTCAAGGATCTTTCCGTAGTTCAAGAGTTCACAACATTACTAACATACGCCTTAGTAAATGTTCACTCGAATCTCCATCTATGTGTGACTTAAAGGGCTTCCTCAAAATAAGAGCAAGATACAGTCCTTTTCTGGGTACACGCTACTAATATTCTGAACAAGTAGCTTCAAGAATAATACCAATTAAATAAATTAACTATTTCGAACTATGACCTTCTTTCAAGTTGAGCATAAAACAATAATTAACATCGATCCATTCCCAGTGGAGCTCAATATTTCAAAACTGGATTACAAATAACAGTAACTAACTGATAAGGAAAATTCACTGAAATTGCAAGTGAACTGAAATCAATGAACTCCATGTACTTCCTACCCATTAACGCCGACAATAATGAAAATAGAATTTTTATAGAGAACTCCAAATTTTGAAACTTCTCACACCAGCTTCAATGCTTAATCCCCAAAATAACTAACTAAAATGCTAAGATAAAAACAAAATTAATGAAAATAGCTTGAAAGAAAATATGTCCAAAAAGACATAATAAAAGAGTTCCACTAACTAGAAGTTTTGCCATGGAGCTACGACGCAAGGCCCTCTAGAGTTATATTTATAGATTTTCAAATGATGGGTCAAGACCTCTCATGCCAAAATTATGGATCCTCAAAAAATTCTTAGCCCATATTTGGGCGCTTGTCAGACATAGAAAATTATGTTACAACATAGTTTTGTACCTTTTCTTGAACTATGTCGCGGTAGAGTTATGTTGAAACAATCTTGTTCTTGTCACAACAAGAGTGTTCAGGTTGCGATAATTCCTGGGTGTCGTAGCTGAATACTTGAATTAGTATGTCTGTGACGTAAACTACTGGTCACGACCGGGTAATGGGGTGGATAGCACAATCAGGCTCAAGTTTACCTAGATCCCACTTTTGGCATAACTCAAAATGTGATTTTCCTTTATTCTTCATTCTTTACTTTTCCATTGATGTCAACCAACACCTCAACTGTTTGCAATGGCTCAAAGCACAAAAAAAGCAGCAAAATCTCAACCCTCATCAAGAACTTAATCCTGGACTCAGAATCAAGCTATAGTCAGTTTTTTTTTTTTTCCTATCAAGGCTTATGGAAGGCACTGTTTTGTCTTTTTAAGTTTCTACTACCCTTAGAGATCCTGGGTTGTATAACCCCATGCACAGCTTGGCATTAGGCAATTAGGCGAAAAACACCCCTCAAGAACTTGTTCAAGGGAGAAGGCCGCAAGACAAAACTCATTCCACCTTGATACTCTCTCTTCTGTACATAGTTTCAGTACTTTTCTTTATTTTTCCTTTTCCTCATCTCAATTGGTTCCTTTTTATCCTTTATTCTTATCCTCATATTTCAAAAATAATACTCCCCAAACATGTCGTATTCTACTATTGATGTGTTTGTCATGCATTATGACAAACACTAAGGGTTCTTTGTCAGTAGGATTTAGATTTGTACAGAGAAGGATTTTCAGCTTTTCTATTTTTCTCTTGCTTGATGATGAAATTGGCTCTCGCTCAAATCAGTGAACTAAGGTATATGCATATGAACACATAAGGGTAAGCTTTGAAAGGTTCAAACTTCCAAGAATGACCATACATCACTGTTAAGAGTATCACGGTAAAGGAAAACGCTAAGTGATAAACATACGCCATATGCAAGTGCAAGTCACGCAGTAGTAGATAGTGTACTGGGTGGCACAGATATCGATCCACAAAGGACAGTATTGACTATGCACCGCTTTAGATAATATTCAAAGATGACTTGTGAGGGAATTCAAATATGTAAAGATTACCTAAACTGATTCACAAAGTATTGAGCCTGTTTGGGTATCTCCCCGTCACGCTCAATGATTAATTCTAAACATGTTATTATTCAGTATATGCATAATATGTCAATGGAAGTGATTTTTCTAATAAGGTATTTTCCCAGATAGATCCGCCTCATTTTAATAGAATCTGCATATCTCTATCCCCGATCCATTCGAACATTAACTTAATCCCATCAATATATTCCTTCAAAGTTCTAATATCTCTATTTTACCGAATCAATCAAGTCTACTTCAGCCTGCATCCCCGAATTCCTCATCTCTCGAATCTCGGATCTCCAAAGGTAATTATGCCAATGTTGGGGCGACATCAACGTACGATTAAATCTCAGGTATAGAAGGAGTTACAAATATATTGAGAAATAATCAATAATATAAAGTTTTCAAACTTAATCCATGAACAGGCGCATAAGGTTCAATATAACCCTAGAAATAATAGATCTAGAACATCATGCAGCCTGAAAAGAAGAAAATGTTTAGTAGTAAAAACATCATTCTCCTATCCGAAAACATCCAAACACAGCAACAATCCTGCACACCCGTCCGATCACTGACCGAATTCCGTGGCCTTCGCTCGACGCCCCTCTCCTCCTCTTTTGAATCATTCAGATCTTTAAATGATAGGGCAGATACCGACACGCTGCCGACGTGAGAGGTCGCCATGATGGGCGTCTTGACGCGTGAGATGCCGCGACGCTGTAGGCCTTGTCGACTTTTGCAATTGTCGGACCCACGTCGTGATGTGGGTGACGTGGGGACGCCGCGATTTGAGGACATCGCGCGACGTGACAGTACTTCATCGCCTGTTCCATTTCTCATCCACAACCTCTCCACGCCTCTTTCACCCCAATGCTCCCCGCATTCACACGACATCAAATCAAGATTCTAGTCACACCACTCTAAAATAAACAAAGAAATGGAAGATTGACGCGAGTATAATATGAGTGTTTTGTGCACCCATCACACCTAGTCCTAGTTTTCCTTTCGCTTGTCCCTGCCAAAGAACCGACTAAACAGACACACACACACAACCTAATGCAACTAACACTACAAGGGTTGCACATGCTGAAAATAGGGGATCAATCGATCTGACCACACCCCACCTGTGAGCTGCTCTAAGTTCACAAAGTCGCACAAGGTTCAAATACTAAAAACCTTCGCACTGAACATAGGTAGAAGTGACTAGTGCATCAAATCCCATGGTACTCAATAGCCTTCCCAAAACCCTATATGTGTGCTTATAATGAATGACCTCCAAAGATGCCTCTTAGGTTCACACCCTTCAAACTTTAAGCTCAACTCACTGTCCAAGAAGCTAACTAGAAAAGGATAGAATCCACCCAACTTTATTCATGACCAAATACCAGAAACTTCCTACGACCTAAAATAAATGTAAGAAAACCTAGTGCCAAGAAGTTTTAGTCGAAAGTGTTCATAGCGGGATCCATCGGTGACTCCCACCAGTCGGGTTATGGGCACCAGCATTAAATCTCCTCTCAAACTTCATTCCTAACACTCCAACCAAACCCCAGAGGCCTTAGGTTGCGTGAATGGATCCATCTTTTGTCCCCTCGTAGCGGCGCGAAGTCACGACTCCCTCACAGGCTGGCCTTCCTGTGGCACAGTTTCTTGACAGCCCTTCAGACTGAGGCCCTGGATTCGATTGATGATTCGCTTATTCTTATGCAGTATACCTATTTTTATTTGTCTTTTCTTTTCACTTTTCATTGTTTTTGTATTTTCTTTGTTCGGGGCCTCGATGAAATCCTCTTTTATCGGGTGTCCCATCGACTTGTACCACGGTTCGAGCCCCGGGCTGTTGGCACGTAATCATGTCGGTCTCTGCCGCCACATGCTCAATATCGCTGGTGTGAGTGTGATGTGGTCTCGAACTGCAGCCCACTACCAAAGATTGGTTCACTAACCCTTTCCATCTATTCAAATTTCACTACCGAGCATCAAAACATCAGACGATTTGAACATTCATGTTAATCGTGAATTCAAATCTCACAGTTGATCCCCACTTTACACATGGCGCCACACAAACACGCAGCACTATTACATACATAAGATCGACCTAACACAAACGCAAACGAACTACACATGACTCGATGTCGACTAAATGAACTAAATAGAAACACAACTATGTCGAACAAAATAAAAGCACTATAAAAACAAAAGCACTATAAAAAACACTAAAACAAAACATAACTAAACAAATAAACACTATCATCTTCCCAAATAAAATAACAACCGTCCCCACGGCGTGAAATAAAATGCAGAGGTGAAGGGACCTCCGTGATCAACGCGGTGGTGGTGAGGCCGATGAAAGCAAGGAGCCGGGCGCGACCAGCTCGCAAGTGACTCCCCGGCCGAAGAACGTGACGGCCCGACAAGCCAGATGCTGCTGCGCATATCGCACGGAGCCTAAATCCGTGAGATGGCAGGACGCGTGCTCGGTCTCATCCTATACATCAAAGCGCCGCGAGGGAGAGCAATCGAGTCCTCAAGGTCTCGGGAAGGATCGAGGGAGATGCCGCCAGCCGCTGGGTGAGGCGCGGAGGGCTTCAGACGAGGATCGGCCAATGTCTCCTAGGGACGCTCAGGGATCCATGAACGAGCCCGATACTATAAAGCTTCCGCTCGCCCGGCAGGTCATGACCCAATCGAGGTCTCAGTCGCTGGACACCGTGTGTCCCGCCACGTGATATGGCTTTCATCGGGGCGGCTAAGTGTCGCTTGTCGCCCATAGCACCCCGGCAGCGCGGTAATGTCAAAGATCGTGAAGGGGTGTCCTGTGTTCATCTTTGTATCCCTAAGTATGGGTGATGGCATCCGATAACCCGCCCAACAACATCAAAGCGGTATACCATGGCATAATGAGCATGGCCTCGTCAGCGTCACTTCACACAACGTCGTCGGAATGAGACGACGTGATGAAGGCGGTGCTGTGACTAGAATGAAGGCCAAATACATTTTGAAATTTACCGCATGACCCACACTATTGATTCTCCACCTCACCCCCGAATTGGTCAATACGCCGTGAGGTAGTCCTGGTGTCATGGTTTGACCAACGGCCCGAAGGGACATGCTCTAGACTGCGACACACCACTGATCGACCAAGACCGGGTCGACCAATACGCCCGCACTCCGACTCTCTTTCAAAACATGGAGGCGATTGGGCGACCAGACCACACTCATCGCCGGATGAGGTGGTCGGGCAATGCTGCACGCCACTAGCCATGATGGCGGAAGAAATCACCTGGGCGGTGAAACCCCTCTCCCAATGAACGAGCTGCTGAGAAATGGTGCCAAACCTATCGGCGGCACTCGCATTTACAAACCACAGGCATCAATGTGGAGCCCGTCCTCACCGGTCCGACTCGCTTCATGGCAATTACTACTGCATCGGAAAAGTATGGGGTGGTGTAGACAAAAACTAACTAAAGATCACTACCGACCTAGACAAAAACACTAACACCTTAATGCTTTACGTAATCTAACTAAATAACTACCTAATGACTCAAAAATTCTAAATTGGACCTAAAGACCCTAAGGTAACCTAGCTAACCCGAATCCAGTACTTATTAAGACCCTGTGACCACTCAGTGTAGAGTACACGTGGCTCCACTGTACCCAAGCTAGAGTCTAGCACACGGAAATGCCACATGACCCAAAACCGGAAGAGAGGTGGACTAAAGAGGCACACTAGTGGTCGGTAGAGAGAAGTGGAAGGTTCCACTCAGTATTAAAGGGAGCTTCTACAGGAAGGGGTAGGGTACCTGGACAGCGAGGTGCTAGGGTTTCGGTGGAGGTGTAGAGAAGGGCTGTAAACGGCAATTTTTGGCCTTAAACGCGGGCGACACGTGTGGGTCACGCCGCGACGCGGATGAGCTTCACTACACTGACGCCGCGATTTGGAGGCGCCGCGACGCGGATGCGAAAGTGGATTTAATCCACGCCGCGACGCTGAATCTCACGCCGCGACGCGATGCAAAGCATAGAAAATGACGCCGACGCGAAACCCGCACGCGACGTGACGCAGATATAGAAAATGACGCGCCACGACGGAAATCCACGCCGCGATTTCGGCAGAGGGACACCTGACGTCAGCGACGTTGGGAGGTCCACTGCGGACGTGACGCAGAGGTTATGGATCAGTCATAAATTTGTGCACATTGATGATCTCTTGATCAGAAAACCCTCCACTGCACTTGTGACTTTATGGACTTGTAATGCACCTCTCAACGAATCTTCCCACTAGTCGTGATTCTCATGTTCAAATTAAACAAACAAGTAGAAACACCGATTACGGAGAAAGCTAGAAACCTTATATTGCTGAAAATAAACAATAGAAATTGGAACTAGGAAAAAGGAAAAGTTTAAGAAACACTTGGGTTGCCTCCCAAGAAGCGCTATGTTTAATGAAGGTGTCAAGTACTCGACGACCCTGATTCGCAATGTGCTCGGGAACCCGAACTCCTATGATCTCTTACTCCATCTTGTCTGTTGCTGTCAAAGGAATGATTTGTTTGTCAGCAGGAAACTCGCCTCCCATAATACGGTCAGTTTCAATCGCTGGGTGGTGATTTGCAAATGTGCCTTTCAGATGTGTAACTTCCATTTCACCGTGTGAAAAGATCTTTGTCATCGCGGAAAAGGTCTGACCATCGAGACTTCACTTCCTAGAAAAAGCTTTAGGCGGGAATTGAATAGAAGAACTTGTTGTCCGGCTGTGAACTCCTTTCTGGTGATGTGTTTGTCGTGCCAGGCTTTAGTCTTTTCCTTATAGATGCGGGCGTTTTCATACGCTTCGTTTCTGAATTCGTCTAGTTCGCTGAGTTGGAGCATTCGTTTCTCTCCAGCCAATGTACTATCCATGTTTAACTGTCGAGTGGCCCAATAGGCTCGATGCTCCAATTCCACTAGAAGATGACACGCTTTACCATAAACGATTCTGAACGGTGACATACCCAAAGGAGTTTTAAATGCCGCATTTGCATCCTGCAGTGCATCGCCCATCTTTTTAGACCAATCCTCGAGCCGTTAACCTGGCCTTCTCTCGAATGTATTTGATTTCGATTTGATACCGTCAGTTCGCTTTGACTGTGGGTGGTATGCAAGAGATGTACGATGGCGTACTCCCATACCTCTTCGCAAGACCTCACAATCACCTTTATCATAAAACGGGTACCATTATCTCGTGATCAAGGCCCGAGGAGTTCCAAAACGTGAGAATATATTATCACAGAATTGAGCCACAACCTTGGCATCATCAGCGTGTAGGAATCGCTTTCTACCCACTTTCGAGACATAGTCTACTCGCCAAATAAGATGTACAAGTTGTCATATGATGCAGAAAATGGTCCCATGAAATCTATCCCCCATAAATCAAACAATTCTACCTCCAAAATGGGATGCATGGGTGGCTCGTCTTTCTAGAGATGTTCCTATCTGCTGACATTCGGCCGCACTGAAACGACCAAGGAGCATCTTTAAACAAGGAAGGCCAAGAAACCCGGATTGAAGCACCTTAGTCACTGCTTCTCGACCACCAGTGTCCACTACACGGTAGAGTGTGACAATGGTTTAGAATGCTCGATTTCATCTCGGGCACACATCTCCTTATGACCGATCAGCGCAGTTGTCCTGTAAAGAACTAGCTCCTCCCAATGAGAGTGTTTCAAGTGTGCGAAAAACTCTCTTCTCACGATAGTTAAATTCCGAGGGACCACTTTAGGGCCACTCAAATAATTCAAAATCATAACTAAGGAACCGCCTCTTTCGTTTACAATAAATGCCAAGAGAGTTTTCGTTCGAAATTCATATCGTCCACTGGAACATCATCCCCTAAATTTCTTCCAAATGTGGAAAGATGGTCCGCCACTAGGTTTTTAGTGCCTTTATCGCTCTTAATTTCTACTCGACCTTGTAAATGTATGACCCATCGAATTAATCTGAGTTTTGCATCTTTCTTGGTCATCAAGTACTTAATGGCGTAATGATCGTTGTGCACCATGACTTTCATGCTAATCAAATATGGCCTCGAATCATCAAAAGCAAACACAATGGCCAACAACCTTCTCTCAGAGTGGCATAATTTAGTCGAGCATCATTTAGGGTTCACTAGCATAGTAGATTACCCGAAGATTTTCTCGCTTTCGCCCCAGATCCCGCCTCTAATCGCGGCCACCAAGGCCACACATGAGTTCAAACCCGAAAAGCACTAACTGCGCCACAACAGAGCTGAAACCAACTTATCCTTCAACACTGAGAATGCATGCAAACATTGCGACCGAACTCAAAATGGGATCCCCTCGGACTAGTAGGTTAGACAACGGTTTCGAATCGTGGAAAATCCTCATGAACCGAGGAATCCTGCGGGCCTAGAAAACTCGAATCCCTTTACCGACAAGGGTGGAGGTAACTTCCGATTGCTTCCAATCTTCGCCCTATCTACCTCTATCCTTGCTTAGATCCGATGTCCACAGACACACCCTCTTGTACCATGAAATGGCACTTTCTCCCAAATAGTACTAAGTCGGGTCTCTTCACATCTTACTAAGAGGCTCTCAAGTTTTCTAAACAATCGGCTAAATGAATTTCCCATTATCGAAATCGCCCATGAAGATTTCAATTGTCTTTTCCACCATGTCGGAGAATATGGGCCATCATACATCGTCTACCTTGGCATTGTACGCCTAGGGCATCCTCCGGGAATGCGAATGTACCATAAGGACAAGTGAATGTTGTCTCTCCGATCTTCGTGAGCTATGGCAATTTGATCAGAACCGGAATATCCATCCAAAAGTAATAATATTCATAACTCCGCTAGTCGAGACGAAAGATCCGATCTAGAAACTAAGAAGGAAAGTGATCTTTCGAAAGTGGCCTTGTTCAACTCCGATAACTGATAACATCCCGTAATCAACAGACGTATATGTTTTCGCCTTGATGACGTGTTCTTCCTCTCTTCGGCACTACCTGAACTGGGCTTACCCATGCACTGTCTGAAATAGGATAAATCACTCCAGTGTCTAGCCATTTTAGTACCCTTACTTTAGGCCGACCCTTCCATTGCTCCGACGAACCTCCTCTCGCGCTTCCATCAAGGTTTATGTCCATCTTCTAGTAAAATACGATGCATGCACATAGAAGGACAAATCCCTTTTAGATCGGCTAGAGACCATCCGAGTGCATGCTTGTGATCTCGAAGGACTCTCAATAATTTCTCTTCTTCTAGTGTAATCAAAGATGCGGAGATGATCACGCGGTAAAGGTAGATTCTACCCCAAGGTATGCATACTTTATGGTTAGTGTAGGTTTTGTTCCATCTGGTGTTGCTCAATCGATGGACCGGCGCTTTAACCTCTCTTCCACCCGTAGATTCAAGTATTTCCGTCTATTGTGTCCGAAAGAGTCCATCCATTTGACATATTTCTTCTCGCCTTCGCCTCAGTTCTCGACCATTCTCCACTAGGCTAGTCTCCGCAGCGGTCGTTGAGACCACTTTGCTAGACACTATAGCCTCAACCATTTCGGCCATGAAGCAAGTATCATCACGGGCAGGGTCCCACGCTTTAAACACATTGAACTTTGGCTTCCTCTTCAGACTTCTCGCTCTAGCCGCCTCAGACATCAATCATTGCCCTGCCAGTTGCAAGAAATGGTCTTCCCAAGATTATTGGTATTTCTTTATCTTCCTCCATGTCCAAAACAATGAAATCTGCTGGAAAGATAAACTTGTCGACCTTAACTAAGACATCTTCTATTATCCCTCTCTGATGCTTCAAAAGATCCGTCTCGCATCAAGAGTGATCAGAGCTCCAAGCGCTTCTCCTTAATCCCAAACGCTTTGAAAATGGATAAGGGCATAAGATTAAATGCTGGCACCCAAATCACATATATAGGGGCTGTCTCAAAGATAGCATTTCAATGGTGCAAGGGATAGTGAAACTGCCTGGGTCCTTGAGCTTCTGTGGCAGCTTCCTCTGAAGGATGGCACTGCATT
Organism: Tetrastigma voinierianum; assembly: GCA_016808115.1. Lineage (NCBI taxonomy): Eukaryota > Viridiplantae > Streptophyta > Magnoliopsida > Vitales > Vitaceae > Tetrastigma > Tetrastigma voinierianum. Next base: position 64,161 of record JAEQBH010004433.1, on the reverse strand, counting down.
CCTCAGTTAAGTTCACTGTTTCGAAATCAGCTAATCTTCTCTTATGGGACAAGATGTCTTTCATGAATTTTACATAACTGGGCATCTGCTCTAGGGCATCAGCAAATGGGATATTGATATGCAGCTTTTTGAACACATCCATGAATTTCGTGAATTGCTTATCCGGGGCTTTATGCTTCGAGACGTCGTGTAAGAACTGGTATACCAGGCTCATACGCAGTTCTCAAGACTCAAGCTTCTCCCGAGGTCGTTTCTTTATCCGTATCATCTTTTGCTCGGGTCGAATGACCTTCTCAGCCTCTAAACTGCTCTACGACTAGGCCAGAACTGTATTTCCAATTTTTCCTACTTCTCAAGATAACTCGCGAACATGCTCATTCCCATCTCTTCTCTGGGTTGACTCCAATTGCTCTCCTGGGTAAGGAACCCGTTGCCTTCCGTCAAGAATTTAAGCATTTGGCCCATTTGTGCCTCCAAACTTCTCAACTGTGCTGCTTGATTGTTCAATCGAGGGCTTCACGCGCATGTCGCCTTAGTCTCATTCATGAAAGCAGACAGTTAACATCCGTGCAAGGGCTTGTTCAGATCCAACTTTTCTCGTGTGGGGTGGTTCACCGGTTCGGTTCGACAACGTATTGTTCATTTCATTCCACCACCATATCCTTGATTGTTCGATCATTCTCGTCTCTGATTATTACGCCACCCGTCCCGATTCGACTCAATCAAGCTCTAAGGCACCCCCTGGCCGCTAGGATTGATTCCGATTAAACCCGACACGTCGGGCTTGCCTCTACGGTAGGGTTACCCTCACCGACATTCCGCGGCTATCGTGGCCGCCCACCACAGACCACATAACCCCATGGCCGGGTCTCGATGGTGGTGTTCCGCAGCTTCCTCATTGCCTATTTAACTGCAGTCACCGTGCTACATGATTCACCAGATTGTTAAGGACCTCGTTATCTGTGCCACCCACCGTGTTTACCGGTGTAGCCTTCTCTCTAGGCCATTGATTGTCAATGCAAAGATCTTCTAAGATTTCATTAGCTTCGGTCTGTGGTTTTCTTCATCAAGGTTCCTCCAACCGGGCTATCAATCATCATTCTAGTCATTTCTCATACCATTATAGAAGGTGTGGACTTGCATCCATCTAGTCACTGGTGGTGTGGGTGCACTTCTCAAAGAATTGCGGAAATCATTCCATTGCTTCCGCCAGGTTCTCCCTCTAGTTGTCCAAACGTATTGATCTCGCACAAGTCGTGCAATTCTCGGCCAAGGGGAAGAACTCGGTCGAAATTTTGCACCCAAATCTGCCCACAGTAATGGAATCGTGGCCGACTGGTTAGCCAAAGGCTCGCCTCTATATCCGAAAGTGAAAGTGGGAACAACCAGAATCTTAGAGCTTCTTCAATAATTCTGTATTTCTGATAGCATCGCAAACTTCGAGGAAGTTAGTCAAATGTAAGTTCCTCGTTCTCATGGTAGTCCATGAACAAGATATCGTGAAGCATCTCAGACTGTGGATCGACTTCAATTCAAATTGTTTGCTTGAATAGGTGGTCGTCCCGATAGTCATTCGAACAATGGGGCTAGTGGTAAAACGAACTCATCTAGTAGCATGAAAGGGTCATCCGCTGTATAAACGGGTCCGGGTGCTTGATTCCCTTCCATGATTCCCATTTCCACCCTTTGTGGTTCAGTCCTGTTTCACGCTGCATCTTGTTCTTCGCGTTTCCATGACTCATTGGATTTCTAACTGCTCCGCTCGTTTCCTACGCAGCCGTGCGTAAGTCTTTCCGTTCAGATCAAAATGTGTCAAGGTCGACCTAATCTCGCCGTCGCACGTGACGTATCGAAACCTATGGCCGCAATACACACGAACCAATGTCCAAATGACCAGCACTTGTAGAGATAGAACAAAAACAAAAGTAAAGAAAATTCTCGCAGTAATATCTATTGCTTAATTCTATATCAATCTAAACCCGTCCCAAGTAATCTCGCGCCCAAAAACTCAGAGCAAAAACGCGCAAGTGTATAAAATATACGCCTATACGCGTTAAGCACGCTTCACTTCAAGTAGTATAGTGTACTGCAGGCGTATATCGATCCACAGGATGTGTATTGACTACAAAGGTCTCTCGCTTTTAGATAATATCTAAAGATGACTCTAGGAGGGAATTCAAATAGGAAGATTACCTAAACTATTGATTCAATTAAAGTATCGTTTCAGCCTGTGGCTATATCTCCCCTCGTCACGCTCAATGGATTAATCTTCTAAATATGTTATTATTCGCATATTTACAATATGTCAATGGCGCAGGTGATCTTTTCTACAAGGTATCCTCCTCTCGAGGTATATCCGCCTCTATTTCCCGCGAATAGAATCGGTATACCCCCTATCCCGACTCAAGATTCAAATGCATTAATGTCCTAACTCTAATCGTCACCTCTGTGTCTGAATATCTCTATTTACCGAATCAACCGAAGTCTACTCTACCTGCATCCCCTCGAATACCTCATCTCGAATCTCTGACTTCCAAAGGTAATTATGCCAATGTTACTTTACATCAACATACGACAACTACAGGCATAGAATAAGCTACAACATATTGAGAAATAATCGAATATAAAGTTTCAAACTTTAATCCATGAACATAAGGATACATGGTTCAATATAACCCTAGAAATAGATCTAGAATGATCATGAATGAAAAGAAGAAAATGTTTAGTAGTAAAAAACATCATTCTCCTATCCGAAAAACATCCAAAACAATGAAAGGCAAGCCAAACTCGCACTTCCTCAAGTCCGAAAGTCAATTGATCCGAATTCCGCGGCCTTCTCGCTCGTACGCCCCTCCTCCTCCCCTTTCCGAATCATCTCGTGACTTTAAATGATAGGGCAGATCCGAGGCTGACGCCCGCGACGCGGGAGACGCCGCGACGCGGGCGGCGCCACGACGTGAGACGCCGCGACGCTGGAGGCTTGTTGACTTTGCAATTGCTGACCCCACGCCGCGGATGTGGGACGTCATGACGTGGGACGCCACGACGCAGGACATCGCGTGACGCGATGTGCACTTTTACTCCGCCTGTTCCATTTGCTCCAAAACTGTCATCATCGCTTCTTTCACCCCAATGCTCCCGCATTCACAAATGTGATACATCAAACCAAGATTCTAGTCACAAAAACTATAAAATTAATTTAAAATAAACAGAAAATGGAAGACCTGCTTAGCATAATATGAGTGTTTTAGGCACTCATTAATTGCCTAGGATTTCGCCTTGACTAATAATCTAACAAGGACTTTAGGGAGATTAAACTATGATGGATATCAGAAGATGTCCCTAATCTTAGCGTAAAATAAGAATCCCGAAGGGAAAAAAAAAATCCAAAAACTTGATAAGACCAAATGATATATATATATATATATATATATATATATACACTCACAAATTTATGATACTATCACCAAAGGAGTAACTAGAATCCCATATAACAACACCAAAAACTTGTTTAAGACCATAAGATGCATTGAATGATCTTAAGAAGAACCACTCCATCTTGACTTTAGTTTTCCTGTAACAAACAGCTTGAACGATAGCCAGACTACTCTCCCGCTTGAATTCCTCTCATCATAATTTTCTGATCATGCCACTTCTTAAATCTAAGAACATAGACATCATACACCTTTAAAATGTGGCAGGAGCATTACATAATCAAAATGACATCCTTCTAAAAGAAAAGGTACCAAAAGGACATGTAAATGTAGTCTTCTCCTAGTCCTCAGGGGCTATGGCAATCTGGTTATATCCATAATATCCATCAAGAAAACAGAAATGGGGGTATCCTGCTAACATGTTCAACATTTGATCAATAAAGGGTAAAGGATAGTGATCCTTTATGGTTGCAACATTAAATTCATGTAGTCAATGCACACCCTCCAGCCTGACACAATTCTTGTATGAATCAATTCATTCTTCTCATTTCTAATTGGCAAAGGAATCACCACTGGGAACCACATGAACCGGGCTCACCCAAGGGATCTATGAGATTGCATATATAAAGCCTCCATTAAGCCATTTTAGTACTTCTTTTCTGACAACTTCTTTCATTACTGGATTAAGTCTTCTTTGATGTTCAATGGAGGTCTTTGCATTTTCCTCCAAGAGAATTTTATGCATGCAAATAGAAGGACTGATTCCTGTCAAATCTTCTACTGACCAAGAAATTGCTTCCTTGTATTTTTTGAGAATCTCCAGCAGTTTCTATTCTTCAATCCCAATCAATGTAGTTGATATAATCACAAGTTTTGCTTTTTCTTATCCTAAGAAAGCATACTTCAAGCGTTGGGTAATTCCTTCAAGGTTAACCCTTTTGAAATTGTTTCTATTTCTTTTGTCTTCTTTTCATTGCTGTTTGATTTTTTTTGTGCTGTTCTCATTCAAACTTAAGACTGTTTCCTTTAAATCAAAACTGGAAGTCAGAAATTCACAATCAAGATCCTCAAGATACTAGAAATTCATATCATTTCCATTGATTGAATTCTGAAAATTACAACCAAAAATCAGTTCAGGACTGATGGGAACTATTGTTTCTATAGTCTTACATTCTGTACTTTCACATTCAGACTGTTTTAGGCTTTTGTTTAGGTTGAAGTGTACTGCTTCATCTCCCACCCTGAGAGTGAGTTCTCATTTCTTAACATCTATCAAGGTAGCTCCAGTGGCCTAGAAAGGTCTTCCAAGCAGTAGTGGAACTTGTGTATCTTCCAACGAAACTTAATTTTCCCACCTTGATGAGTACATCTTCAAGGACTCCCTCTAGGTGTGCCATTGTTATGTCTACCATTTGTAGGGTCATAGCTGTGGGAGTAAGCTCCCCTAAACTAAGTCTTTTTACCACTGATAATGGCATCAAGTTGATGCTTGCTCCTGGGTCACATAAAACCTTTAAATCTCGCACTTCAATGGTGCAAGGAATGGTGAAGCCGCAGATCCTACATTCACGGTGCTCCTATGGATTACGACACTGCATGTGGCTGTCAAACTCACCACTCCTTCAACAATTCTCCTCTTCTTACTCAGAATGTCCTTCAAAAACTTAGAATAGTTAGGCATTTGAACCAATGCCTAGAAAAAGGTATATTAATCTATATCTTCTTGAACATATCCAAGGATGTAGAGAACCGCTCCTCAATTTTTTTCTTTTCGCTTCGAGGGAGTGGAAATTGAAGCAGTGTATGTAGGCTTGCATTTTCTTTTCTTTTCAGTTCTTCTCCACCTACTCGCTACCAGCATTTCTTATTTCTCATTTTCTTCACCTAATTTCAATCGTTTAACTCGGGTTTCTTTTCCAATTCTTTTTCTTTCTTTTCTCTTCTTTTTCAATATTTTTCTTTTCATCTTCTTTTCTGCTTTCCAACTCTCTGCCACTCCTCAGAATCACCACCATATAGTCCTTAGGATTCTTCTTTGTATCACTGGGAAGGCATTCTCGGATCGGTTCTCGCATTGTTGTGGCTACTGTCGCATTTCGTGTCTCCCGATTTTTTAGAAAGGCATTAATGTTGGACTGAAACACATTTGTGTTTGCCTGAAATGCTACTAGCTCAGAAAATTTCTGCTCATGAATGTCAACATTTGATCTTCAAAGGATTGAGATCTCCTTTGTCCTTGATTTTCTACTCTTTGACTCCCTTTTTGTTGCTGTCCTTGGAACCCATGTGGAGCATACTATTGTTGAAAATTCTGCACTGGTCTTGGACCTTGTTGTGCTCCATCTCCATATGAGAAATTCTCATTGTTCCTAAGTGCTAGTGTGTAGTGGGTTGGCAGGTTGAGGTTTGGCTTAAACTTGTATCTTTTATTACCATTGACAAACTGAGCCTCCTAACTTGAAAGGGACCCTCATGGGCTAGTCCCTCATCAGCACTACTCTTCTGCTCATTTCCTTCCATTGTTCCCACATCATGTGCTTAATGTATTCTTCTATCTTGGTTTCCTAACTTGTTCATCAATGCATAAAGTTTAACCTCTATAGCAGTCATCTTGTTCAACTCTATCACACCACTTCCTTTCAGTTTACTGCTGCTCCCTGAAGTCTCAGGTGGAGCTCTGTAGTTTCTTTTTGCTAGATCTTCAAACAATTGTCTCGCCTCTTCAGCACTTTTCCTCTTGAATGCTCCACAACATGCTACATCAATTATACCTTTGGAGGTGTAGTTCATAAAGAGCTAAAAGATGTCCATTTGGGTGGTCAAATCTATTCTATGCATTGGGAATTTGGGTGGTCAAATCTATTCTATTATATCTCTCTCATGCATTATAGAGACTTTCATCCTCTCATTGTTTAAACACTATGATTTCCCCTCTCATTTTTGAAGTGCAGGAGGGAAGAATCCGCTCATGTAAGCCTCCACCAACTCTTCCCAATTGTTCACTGATCCATAAGGTAGTGATTCAAACCAAGTGGCTACCATATCTCTTAGTGAAAAAGGGAAGAGTTGCAACTTGATCACCTCAGGTTTCACCCTATTAAGCTTTATTGTATTTTCCATCCTTAGAAGTCTTCCCATATGCTCATTAGGGTCTTCACTAAGATTGTTAGTATATTGATGTTGTTGCATCATTGTGATCAAAGCTGGCTTTAACTCAAAGTTATTGGCCTCTATAGCATGTTGTCTCATAATAGAGTATTCATCTCTAATGACTGGCCTCCAAAAATCTTCTATACCCTTGGCCTCTCCTCTCAGGCTCCCTCTCCCGTCGCTTATGCTCGAGAGTGTTTTGTCAGATCTTGTCAAGACCGATTTTGTATATATCTTCAAACTGCTCAAACAAAGTTATGAATCTGGCCACTGTGCTGACTTTATCTAATCACCCGCACCGGCGCCAAAACTCATTCGAGCAGCCTTGTGATACATGTATAGACTAGTGGACAAACAAGATCATATATATGTACAAATTTATGGAATTTCTACCAAGGAATATTATCTAATCCTCGGCGACGGCGCCAAAAACTTGTTAAGACCAATTTTGTATAGACCAAACTATTCAAACAAAGTTATGACTCTGCCATCAAAGGACTTTTATCTAATCCCTGGCAATGGCGCCAAAAACTTGTTAAGACCAGTGGACAAACAAGATCATATATATATATATATATATATATATATATATATATATATATATATATATATATATATATACAAATTTATGGAACTGCTACCAAGGACTATTATCTAATCCCCGGCAATGGCACCAAAAACTCGTTGACCAAAATGTGATGAAAATATGGGTTTGTCCTTTTTTGACTGGATTCATTAAATATTTTGATTGGTCTTAATCACTACAAGTGCACAGATTGTACAAGTAATAAAATTGGATTTTCATTAAGTCCATATATCGTTCCCATGAGGATTGAGGATGAATCATAAAAACCAACTACAATTTAACTCACTAAGATCCTTTATTATTTGAACTCCAATATTGCATGATCGTTCCAATAAAATAATACTAAAGTAATTTCACTAGTGCACATAAAATATCAAATAAGAATGGATACGAGGGTTCACCGAAAGGAGACAACAAGAGGACATGTACTAATGAATAATTGTCAATTTCTGCATCATTTTGAATCTTAGCTAAGCCATAAGTTGGAAAGCTGAATTTGTCAAAGATGCATTGTGGTATAGTTTGGATTTCTCCCTTAACCATACCTTTCACTAATTAGATATTCATGTTCATTTATGACGCATGAATTTAATCAGTTACTTGGAAGATATAATCTTCTTTCTAAGATTTGAGTATTTTTCCTTTTCAGTACTCCACACCCAGATCTTAGGACTGGAGAATTCTAGCCCCCATAGACAAGATATTTCAAGCCTTCTCCAATTTGGATGACACCTCATCCTTCAATACTAATGAAATTCTCCATCTCCTTGATTAGATTCTTTGCTAACACGGGATCAGAAATTTTCCATCTCCTTGAAATCCAGAAATTTTCCAAACTCCATTTTATTCAAAACAGTAATGAAAAAGAAAAATTTAATAAGAAATTCCAGCTCAAAGCTGCAGTACAGTTCATTACTCAACTCCAAAAAATCAGAAGAAAACTAACTAAAGACTACGCTCAAACTAAATCTACTAAAATGGAAATAAAAGAAAAATAATATACAGAGAGTTTTCAACTATCCAGAAGTCCTAGAATTGCGGAAGCTGTGCATAGTGCCCTAGATGCGTCTATTTATAGACTTTCTAATGTTAGGCCACACTTTAAGACAATGTTGTGGATCCCCAAATTCTATGGCCTAAATCGGGAAGTCAGCCTATCGCGATGATAGAAAGCTCGTCAGGAAAGAGTCTTCGGGTCTTTGTCAGCAGCTCACAACTTGTAGTTTTATGTCGCGATCTGTTCTCTGAGCTTTATCTTGGATTCTATTGCGACAGACTTTGATAATGTTGTGACAGAGTTTTGATTCAGCAGTCTTGTTCTTGTCGCATTAGGAATGTCTTGTGTCGTGACACAAAATTTATTGTACCCAGTTCTTTATACACTCCTGCCTCTAGAAACTGTCGCGATATATTTTCTTTGTCGTGACAAGCATTTTTCTCTTCAGCTTGTCTACTTTCTCACGACAGAGTTTTCTATGTCGCGACATGATTTCTTGATTCCCTAACAATTTATGTCATGACAAAATTTTCTTTTGTCACGACATACTCTTCTCTGGTCCTTATAGTTGGCTGAGCTGTTTGTTGCAACATAGCAATCTTTTTTAAGACAAACTTGACTTGGCTAATCTTAGTTCTCATTCAATTTATGTCGCGATAGAATTCTATCACTTTGTAGCTTTTATTGTCGCGACATAGATTCTTCCTTCAATTCTTTACTATGTCTCAACATGAATATCTTTGTCGCCATTGCTCTTGTATTGCTCTTCAACTTCTTGTTGTGATAAAGAAGTCACCTCCCTCATGTTTTGTTTGTCGCGACATAAATAATTCATTCATGATGCAGATTTTATTGCTCCTCAAGGTGAACCCGACGCAGGCTCATAAAGATTTTCTCGTCGCAATGTGACTTTTCTCTTCCTCAGCTAGCTCCATGTCAAAAACTTGTCGCAACATAAAAACACTTGTCTTAGGTGATTCCAGGTTATATTCATGCCATTTTCTCACTACGATAGAGCCGCTTTTGTTGAATATAGAGTTCATCTCAAAATCTTCTCAGCCTTTATGTTACGACAGAGAAAGGATTGTCATACAAAGTTCCTTTTGCCATTTGCCTTAATCGTTGTCGCACAGTATTAAGGGTGTCATGGCTGCCTTCTTTTACATTCTTCAAGAATAATGTGATAGAAAACTCTTCATCGTGATGATTCTCTTTTCGCTTTTGGTTCAAATTCGAATTTGTTGTGACATACAGCCATCGGTTGCAACATAGTTCTTCTTTCTCGTTTGAATTATCTGGCCTTTCAATTAAAACTTGAAAACAAAAGTTGGTGAATATTCCATAATTTGGCATAAAATAGATCTAAATCGTTAAAAACATGCCAGTAATGGACAAAAATAAAAAGTTTAAGACTCATCATATCTCCTTTGCTCGCCATAACCTGCTGATTCAAAGATTTCGAACTTTCTCATTTCTGTCTTCTCCACTCTTGTAGTCCATAAAGGTAGCAATTTTCCGTTTTCTATGCATGTAAGATCTTCCTGAAGTGGAAACACACTAAAATCAAATGAAATCAGTGGAAAACAACTATATCACTATAAACTCATAAAACATTTTTTGTAGCTTACTCAGCTACTGCAGTTAAAACTATTTTTGTAAATTTTCTAAAATTTTTGATAAAATTGATAAAAATTTCCAAATTAGCAATTCTCTCTTTGGTTGGAATATTGATATTTAAATTCTTCTTTCAATCCTTGCAATGGAGCCAAAACTCATGACAAAGTTGAAACCAAATGATTTGTTTCTTGATATTTGTTCATTGGAAAGTTGTTTAGAATCCACTCACACAAAAAATCAGAAGGGCAAATCTTTGACACAGCTACCAAAGACTGACTAAAGTCCCCAGCAGCAGTGCCACAAACTTGTTGATTTATAACCTTTTTCTATATAAACCAAAATATAGTTGTCACTATTCTTTTCAATGTATAAATCTTTTCTCTATATATTTTTTTCATTTTTTAGTCTAAATGAAATTTTCTGCAAGTGCACAGGCCATACAAGTAATAAAGTGGATTAAAAATAAGTCTAAGTATCGTTCCCACGAGGATTGTTGAGAAATCTAAAGATTAATTACCCCTACTACTCAATATCCATACTATTTGAACTCAAAAGTACAAAATTGATTTGTTTAAACTAAAGAAAGAATGACTAATTAAAATTCTATAGCTATAACAAAAAAAATCAAAATGAATTGGATTGGAGAGGTCACTAAGTAAAGTTAACATTGCAAAATAGATCAATGTATAATTATCAATTTCTGCATCATTTTATAACATAGTTCAACCATTAGTTTGAAATTTGAACTTGTCAAAGATGCAAGGTAGTATAGTTTGGATTCCTCCATACACTATACATTTAACTAATTAGAGAACCATATTCCTTCCAAACACATGGGTCTAATCTCGCTACTGTAGGATATAATCCTCTTTCTAAGAACTCCGGGTATTTTCTTTCCACTTCACACCCTATTCCTAGACTAAAGATTTCGCCTCTTGGCTAAATGACAACAAGCCTCTCCAATCTAAGTGGTATCTCATCATTCGAATCTTATCAAACTTTATATCTCCTTGATTAGATCTATGCTAACACGGGATCAAGATCATTCCATCAGACAAAGTAGAAACCTCTAATCAATTAAATTGATACATCATCCAACAAATCCTCACACTAGAGTAAATTGATCTATCAAAGTAATCTTTTAGGTTCATTAGTTTCACCAATATCTTAGTCAACATACCCAGTAACTACTCCATACTCTCAGGAATCTCTATCTCTGTGTCACTCAGAGGGCCTCCTAGAAATCATAGCAAGATACAACCCTTTTATGGGAACAAGCTACTAATATTAAGAGCAGTTAATTTCAAGAACGACACTAATTAAATAAATTCAATATTTCTAACTATGACATTCTTTTAAGTTGCGCAGAAAATTATAACTAACACCAGTCCATTCCCATAAAGAGCTGGTATTTCAAAAGCGGATTACAAATAATATTTGACTAGCGTCGGGGAAAATTCACACTAAAATTGCAAACAAGCGAAATAAATGAACTCCATAAAATTTCCAATTCCATTAAAATCAAACAATAATGAAGCCAAAATTTTTTTTACAATAGACCCGACTTGAAAACTTCGACCCCGGATCACTACTCAAATCGAGAAAAGCTAACTAAAATATTAGCTAGAACTAAATGATAAAGAAATAAAAAATAATATGCTCTGAGGAGACTCATTTTGCCGGATGTTCGAGGTTCGGCAAAGGCGCTACGGTGCCCTATGCGCTTCTATTTATAGGTTTTCAAATGTTGGGCCGAAATTCGAGGTTGAAATTGTGGATTCCCAAAACTAGCCTAGTTGACTACTTTGTCGCGACATAGAAAAATTATGTTGCTTATAGCTATATTTGTCCTCTAGCTTTGTTGTGGCTCGTAGTGTTATGTCGCGACAATGTTATGTGCCTTTTTCTTGAATTATGTCGTGACGTACTTTTAAAATGTCACGACAGAGCTCAGCTGAATTCGTCTTATAATTGTCGCGACATAAGTGTTTTCTGTTGCGACATTTCTTTCATGCCTTGCAATGTTAATACTGGAATGGTATGTCGCGACATAAAAACCTTGGTCTCGATAGTATTTTTCTGTCGTTTTCATTGTGAACAAATTTCTATATCCGCGACATTCTTCACATAGTTCTTCCAACCTTTGTCGCCAGTAGAGTTCCATATCAACACATTATGTTGTGATTGTCCGCGATATGAAACCCACGCTATAATATATGATCTTCTTTCCTTGCGATGCTACCCTCCGAACTTTATGTCGCGACATAGATTAGAAATGTCGCGACATATATTATGCCTTGAACTTGTCATTCTCTTAAATGTTTGTCGCAACATCAAAACCTTTATTGTGACCAACTTAACTTGACTTGTCTCTTTAATCTGCCATTTTCTGTCGGATATAGATTGTTATGTTGCGACATTCTTTCTTCTCTCTTTAGTTCTTTATGTCGCGACACAGGTTTGAATGTCTTGATAAAATTTTACTGCCATTTGTTTTGATCTTTGTCGTGACATAGTAAAAGAATCTCGCAACATTCTTCTTGCCTTCTATCTTCCATTCTTGTCCACGATGTGGTTTTATGTCACAACATAATTACATGGCACTTCTTCGGGGAACTTCTCGGCGATATCATGACATTCATTTCTTTGTTACAATAAACTTCCAACTTGAGTTCAACTTTGTCTTTGTTGCAACATGTCACTACTTGTTGTGACACTGCCCTGCTGGTTGCCTTGAACTTCTGTCGCAACATTATGAGATTAAGTCACGACATTTCTGCCATAGCAAATTTTTTGCAACATCGGGTTTCCAATGTTGTAACATCGTGTCGAGAATGTCTTAACCCTTGACTTGACATCGTGTGGCAGATGTAGTGACATCGACTAAAAGTGGGTGACAATCTGATGTCCGCGACATCGACGCTGACATCACACTAGGCCCGAGAGCACTCCAAGGGCAATGTTCGCGATATCGCCTTCCCGATGTCGCGGCAGGAACATAGCCTTGGTAGTAAGTGACATTAACACTGTGTCCCACGCGACATCATAGTAGCGATATGGCGACATCGGAAAGGCGAAGCGGCGAAGATCTCCTTGCGTTGCAATGCCAGCGACATCAAATTTAGGCAGCCAATGTTGAAACGTGGCGACCCGATGTCGCTGACGGTAGATATTCCAGCGTCGTGACATTGACGCCAGACTGAGAATATCAACAAAGTCATGGCGATGATTAGCAATGTTGCGACATCGGTTAAAGCGATCGAGCAGAATATGAAATATCCTGCAAGCGTCAAATGGAAATGTCGCGACGTGAGTTCAGTAATATTCGACGTATGCAGCTGCCCAGAATCTCGATCCGCGACAACTACATCTCGATGTAGTGACATCATACGACATTTCCTGGTAACTTAAAATGTAGAATTGCCTTAGTAGATTTTCAATGTCCGCGACACGGTCGATCCACGGCATGTACTTAACTCACGATGTCGTGACATCTCTACTGACATTGTCCACGATAAACATTAAATGAGAATTTTTCGCGAGTGTGATTTCGCCTTGTTTCAATTGGCGTGAAGCCTATAAATATAAGTTCCTAGGGAAGAGTGTGGGGTTTTCAACCATTTTTCATCTAGTTTTGTGTTTTTGGAGGAGCTGAAGTCTGGTTGTATATATTTTCCTTTTTATTTATTTTTAGTTTTTTTCTAGATTTATTTTTCTTTCTTTTAGAATTAGAGTAGAAGATTGGCGGGGTCGTGCAGTTGATTATGATAAAACTTGATTATATTTGAACAGGTGGAATCTAGAAACTTCTATAAGATTAATTTTATTTAGTTTACGATTTGTTTTCAATGAATTTTTTGATCAACTAGTCTGATGAAGCATTTTAATTCGATAATGGATAGCTAAGCTCCCTGGGGAAAAAAAATTGTTCATTTTTGATTGTTGTTTGTAGTATTTGTCTTTGTTTGGGAATAAAAAAATGGAGTGATTTAATTAGTGTGCCCTTACAATGAGTTGTTCTAGTCTCAGTGTTTCTATACCTAGAAGAAGAGTTGTATCCTATGTTTTTTGATTTCAGGATCCCCCCAAGTGATACATGGATGGGCGACACCGGAAGCGGCGGAGTCACTTAGGGGTATATTGTCTTGATATTCATAAAACTAATGCACTCTCAAGGTCTTTGATACATCAGGTGATTTTCTAACCTTTTGACTTCAAGGTTCCCTTACGGGTGACGGTAAGTGTGTTCTGAGGTATAAAGCCTCTTCTTGATCTATCCAATTTAATCCATGGGGTTTCACCTCAATTTGGTAAAATAATCTCAATCGATGTTGTCAGATTCTAATCAGGAGAAAGGCATTTCGTCAAATTGATGGCTGAGGTACTAGTTGATTGGAGAAGACTTGCATTATCATACATGAGGCGAAGCGGTCTCTAATCTGAGATATTTGCGATGCGGAAAAACAATAAGCTCTTAAACCGGATTAAGTCCTACAAGTAGCTCTTTAGATCCATTGAATTGGTTTAGGAATATGGTCATCTAGAGTGCGAAATGTGTAGTGTCAGGAGGCATTCCAAGGCTACACTACTATGCTCTTGGACAATTTCAGAGTTCATCCCTTAACTACATTTTCTTTGGGAACTTTGAAAATTGATAGTCATAACACTAATTTCATTCTGGTGTATTCCAGGATTCAGGTGAAACCTACAATAAAAAATAATTTTTAGATATCTTTTCCATAATAGTATATAGAAAATTCTTTCATTTAATTTCTTTTAATCTCTTTTGGAAATTAAAGGTTCAAATAGTAATGATCTTGAGTAGTAGGGGTAGTTGACCTTTAGATTTCCTAATCCAATGGGAATGATATTGAACATAAAGTTCACTTTATTACTTATATGACTTTGTGCACTTGCGATTGATTTAGACCCGAACAAATTTTAATTGCATTTTAAACCATAGTAGAAAGCAATTTTTATATATTAAATTGAAACAAGTTTTTAACACTTCTTTGAGATTTGAAATAGTTTATAGTATATGAGTCAATCACTCTAATTTTGGTCTATGTAAAATCAATCATGAGTTTTGAATTAAGTTTTAGGGATTAGTTAATAGTCTTACCGGTAGCTTTTTCAAGAGTTTTGTTAGTACTTAGAAAATGAATTACACACTTATATGATGGACATAGGCTATAATGTGGTAAGTCTGCAAATTGGTTGAACACAATGATAAAATAGGGCTGCTATTTGATAATATTTTGAGATATGCAGATCATCACATGTTACTTGTTTATGTGGGATCGTGGGTCCTTGGGTGAAAGTATCTAAGTCCCTCGAGGAAGACAACCTAGCATGGGTGTAGTATGGGGTTGGTCTTACCCCTAGGTTGTAGTCCCTAAAGACATAGGGTTGGTCCTGCCCTTGGGTTGTAGTCCCTAAAGACATGGGGTTGGTCCTGGCCTTAGGTTGTAGTCCCTAAAGACACGGGGTTGGTCTTGCCTTTTGGTTGAGTCCTAAAAGACACTGGGTTAGCTACCCTTGGGTATGAGTCCCAAAAAGTAATTGCAATGTACAAGAATTATTTGGAGCATCAATGACCTTGAGATATGACGGATTAATCATATGAGAAAACTTGATAGAAATATAGATGTTTGTAACATACATGCATATCGATTATTATTGCATATTCATTAAATGAGTAATCCTTGGTAAATTTTAATGGAGTCTTATATTAATTCATGTTAGCTTGGATATGCATAGTATGAATATAAAGTTTCCCAGCAGTTAATGAACTCACCTTATTTCTCCCGACATTTTAAATATAGGAGAGAGAAAGGTGTAGAGGGTGGCCGGGCTTTCGTTGGATGTTATTTACTCTTTTGAATCATTTTGAGCTTGTGCATTGTATATAGTCATTTTGAGGAGAAAGTTGTAATCAAGCTACTACATTTTGATTGTATCTTTTTTTCAAAGAGAGTTTGGGAAGGCCTCTAGCAAGTTCATTTTGTTGAGTTAATAGTAATGGTTCTTCACATGTCACTATTAGAATCTCATCATGCATGCAGCATCTATCATGGCCTTCATATTTTTATTATCAAATTCATATAAAAATTTCATTCATGGCCCATGAAGATGATTTTGTCATTTGAGAATCCCCTTGATGATACGTGAGAAGACAAATCGCAAAAACCTTTTTCACAAAGTTGACTAATGCTCAAAATATTATGTTTTAAACCATCAATAAGCAAAAAAATTTCAATGAGAGAGGAAGAATTGCTACCTAAAGAACCATGTCCAATGATTCTACCTTTCCTGTCGTCTTCGAAGGTTACATACCCTCATTTTCTCCTTGTGAGGAAGGCAAATTTTGACTCATCTCCGATCATATACCTTGAGCAACCACTATCTAAGAACCATTCATCGAAAGTTTTAGGTATAAATCTTTTTGGGTCAGCAGTGGTTAGTAACCTTTGACTTTTCAACCCGAGCCTTCTTTGACTTAAGGTTGAGGCCTTTGGAATCCATACCTAAAGGAAAAGTGAAAGTTCAATATGACTTAGCAACCTAATCAGGAAGGGGGTGGGGGTGGTTTTCTCAAAAACTTTTCGTACAACAATAAGAAAACTTCAACTTAATGCAATAACAATAATTAAAGAGATAGGGATAATAAATACAAAACCCGTTTATAGTTGTTCGCTTTTACCCTTGCCTAGTCCACTTCTCAACCTTAGGCGGTGAGGTTCCCACTTAGTGTCAGCTCCGACCAGAGCTTAACTGCAGTTACTTGGATTGTGGCTCCAATGGGCACTTCTAAATCCTTTAAGTTATACACAGTAGAAAGAGGTTCAGCTCTAATCCTAGCTTTTCTTTTACATGGAACACAAACCAATTGCCTCTTCACAAATATTTTCAAGTATACACACTTGAAGCTTTCTCCTTAAACCTTGATGAGACATTCTCTCGACTCTCAAGATATTTCAAAATACAACTCAAGCTTTTGATCAATACAAGATTACTTGCTCTACAATATACAAATGAAATGAATGCTAAGAATCTCACTTTGAAATTGATTATCTAGAAATGAAGTAGTTAGAGAGAAAATAAAAAATAAGTCTCGGTTCCATTTAATTGATTCCCATCATTCTATTTATAGAGTGGGAAAAGTTTCCAGCCGGTAGACCAACCGGTCGATCGTTTCCTATAAACTAGTCGTTGTGCACTATATGTTACCGTTTTATATCCATTGAAATTCGATTGTTAGATGAATTAGTCTCAGCGTTTCACTCAATAGATCGACCGTTTCCTCAATGCGCCAGTTATAATTTGGTCGTTGGAATTTGACCGTTTGCCTAACCGGTTGACCATTTCACTCAATCGATCGATTGTTTCCCTCAACCAATCGACAGTTTCCTTTTCGGATCTTTGGATGAGCTATTGCATCTAACCAGTCAAGTTTCACACCTCATCCGGTTCCAAACGATCGATCTGATGACAGCGGGATGGCTTGGGCCGACTCGACCAATTGCCAATAAAAAAAAGTCATTGATCTGGTTCAAACTCCTTTCGCTCCAAATCAGTTTCTAACTTTAAATAACTCTTTTAAGAACATTTTAAACTCCAAATAACTAATGTTTGATGAATAAAAATGGGGTTTTAAATATTTAATCAATTTAAAGTCAAACCGAATAAAAATCACAAAGTATCACGAAGATACGAAAAGGCCCAGAAAATGTAGTTAATTTTAAGTTCTTTCGTTTCCAAAATCAATTTAAAACCTTAGAAATTATTTTTGAATACATTCCCAAACTTTAAATACCTAAGGGTTTGATGTTCATGTGAGTTTTCAAAGATATTAGAAATTTGGGCAAACTGAACATATGAAGAGATTGCATGTAAATGATAATATCTAAGTGCACCCGATGCATTCAGCGCCGTCTCTTCGTGTCTTGAGGTATTCCCAAGCGTAGGAACTAATGTGGTAAGTATAATACGTAGGAGTCCACAAATTTCCAGATGGTTTCCCTAGATGATCCTTAGGATTTGTTCTCCGATGAATGTCTTGATAAAGTAAAATGCGGGGGTTTTGATTGATTGATTTGTTAGGTGACTTAAACTATTTTAAAGCGAGAAGGCGAATGATAGAGTCCTAGGTTTCCGCTCTCCACCAACTAAGTAACACCCACCTCCCACTTACAATCTCATCTAGAACCATTAGTGGTGGTCTTCGATGGGTTCTATAACTATAGCTTTTGTAAAGACGAAGAATAAATGAAAGTATCAAGCGCTTGCTGTGATTTGATCGGACTCTTGGTTTTCATTTGAGATCAGAGTATATAACGTGTACGAGAATCTCTACGTTCACCGTTATCAGAAGATACTCTCAAACTATAGTTTTATAAGAATTTTTGGCAAGTGTTTAATATCATACAAATCCCAGTGAAGCCACAGAGAGGCCCGGGTGATGTTACCTTGAAACGGGATGATTTCACAGAACCTATCATGGAGGTTTAGAACTCCATTAGCGAAATTGATTCATAATTGCTGGAACATTGTATGATGTAGATTGGAAATAACACTTCAGGTGCAGGTTGGGTCCTCGCTGAATTTGGAATTATAAATCAGCCCGAAAGTGCGAATGTTCAAAAACTAGGAATCGAGAAGAAACTAGCTATATACCAGCAACAAACCACCAGAAGATATGAGAAAAACACGAAGGTTAGAGCGAACCTTAAATTACGTATCTCTCCAGTCTGCCTAAGGTGACCAAACCAATCTACGTTAGATCTGAAATGGGAATCAAAGACGGTGCCCTTACACCAAGATCGAAATTCCTCTTAAATCACGAAGAATGCATCTGTTGGTGCGGTACCGGTCAATTGTGGTACGGTACCGATTAGTGGCTCTTAGGTACCAGTTAGTGTGGTAGGTACCCATACTCTTTGTATCTCGCTTTGCATGTAGATGCGGAGTACCAGTTAGTGTGGTGGGGCACCAATGTCTCCCAGGGACAAGCGCAAGGGCCTCGAATGTACTGGAATCAACAACGATGATCTGATTGTCATCTGAACTGACCTTCTGCCAAAATATCAGTGGGACGCTTCAGGGCGGCCTGCACACATAAAAAGCAGTGAGAAAGGTCAAAGCACCTATTCTACACAAAATGAAAACTCTTATGAGCTGGGAAGCGGCCTATAATTGTCGCACTTTTTATGTCATTATTCACCTTACATTGGTTCCCTAAGCTAGCAAGTGTTCATGATGCTGAGCTTGGAGTCTTGGTTACTTGTCATCTTAGTTATTTTGTTGAGTGAACTTCACTTCTAGGCATTCAGCTTCACATTGTCATCTTTGGCAATAATATCTTGCTTTGTGCTTAATAAATTTAAACTATTAGCTCAAATTTTATTCATTAGTAACCAATAACAGTTTTGTTATCATGAAACCTCATTTGCAGTACCCTTGAGCGCGTAAAGAAGTGTGCTACTAATGTGTCCTCCTCTAGCACAAAAGGTGCACATGGTTGAGGGCTTTCATATGTGGACTCCTTAATAAGTAATTTTTAAATATTTTCCATTATTGAATACTTGTTTCCTAGCCATTTTATCAAAAACATTTGCTCTTTGTTTCTTCTCTTGAAGAACCTTCTTTCTTGTAGTTACTCCTTCTATTGTAGGTTCTTCCACTAAATTTATCCTTCAACATTAGCTTTTGTACTCTCTTTGTTATGAGGGCGATATCAACTTCCATGTCATTAATCTTTGTTTCCTCGATGGTGTTCTCTTTTGATCTTTGTTCGATACTCTTCTTTTTCATTATTTATCTTCCAAACACCTTTTCTTATCTTGCAATCTTCCTTTTATTGGTCATCAAGGAATTGATAAGTTCCTCATGAGGTAGCTCTTTAAATTCTGTACGCTGGCAACCTCTGTTTTAGGTTCCATTTGGGAGGTAGGCATCTTATAATTTTTTATACCTTTTATTCTTCACTTACCCTATTTCCCAAACCTTCAAGTCCATTAACAACATCCATGAACTTAGTAAACATCTCAACAATAGATTCATTAGGTTTCATTTTGAACATTTCATAATCATTAACAAGGATTCTAATTTTAGAATCTTTGACTTGGTTGGTTCCTTCATGTGTAATTTTGAGTATTTTCCAAACTTCCTTAGCCGTTGTGCATTGACAAATTCTATTATATTCAGTTCTATCCATAGCACATACAAATAAATAGATCTTGAATTTAATTGAAATTCTTTATTTTCTTTATCATTATATTCTCCAAGAGGTTTTTGGGTTTTATTCCCATCAACATTTTTTGTAGGAAATGTGTAACCAAATAGGATTGTTTTCCAAACTTCCAAATCAAGAGATTGCAAATACCAAGTCATTTTGTTTTTTCAAAATTGATAATCGGACTCAGCAAAGAAAAGGGGTTTGTTAATGGGAAAACTTTCAGCTTGAAAACGGCTTGAGCTAGTTTTAGTGTTTGTACTAGTCATTTTTCTCTTAGATGGTTAAATCTTGAAAACAAGAGGATCGACTCTGATACCAATTGAAAGTAAGATATGACTTAGCAACCTAACCAAGAGTGGTGGGTGGGTGGGGGTGTGAATTGGTTTTATCAAAAACTTTTTTGCAAAACAATAATAAATCATCAATTTAATTCAAGAACAATAAATAGAGATTAGGACAGAAAGTGAAAACTCATATTTATAGTGGTTCGACACACCCTTGCCTATGTTCACTTCTCATCGATCTTCAATCTCAATGAGTGTTCCACTAAGCAGGCTCAAAGAATCGAGCTTGTTCTTATACACTTGGTTTTTCACTCCAATGGGCTCTTCACAATTTCTTCAAGTTATGAACATTTTAAGCTTTCACTCTTAAGCACAATAAATCACTCTCTAGCTTTCAACGATCACTCAAATTCAAAGAAAGCTAGGACGAGACAAATGAAGCACTCTAGGTATGCAAGTAAGGATTAAATGCACCAAGAAATTTGAGAATGAGAGTTAATGAGCAGAGTGCGCCCAAAAATGCCCTAGAATTTTATAATAAAAATTAATTTATACTCCAGGTATAAATTGAACCAACTTGGGTATTTTCCGGGAATTGTTAAATGAATATTGAATAAATGAGAATCGATTGAACCCGGAAATTAACTCAAGTGTAAAAAGGGCAAAAGTGGAAGAATTGTAAAATAAGGACCTAAAGGTCATATATAAATGGGTTTGTAGGTCTAAGTGTGAATACTGAAAATTGAAGTGCAATTAGAGATATTTATGGGCTATATATAAATTAGAGAGAAACTAAAGTCAGAGAATGCATTTTTGGTGGCCGAACAAGGCCTTGAGAAGATAGGGATTTAAAAGACCAAATTTGGTCTTAGATGCTCATTTTTGAGCAAACACGTTTTGGGGAGAGAATGAGAGCAAAGTGGCCAGGAGAAAAGCTAGGGTTTAAAGAAGGGTGATTTTGGTGGGAGATCTTCCATTTTGGTGCATAGTGATCAGAAGGAAAAGGCTAGGGCTTCAAGTGCGAAAGAGATTTAAGTGAGAACTAAACACTGATTTTCTTTAAATGATATTTGGGTTAGAAAAACCTAATCCCATCCATAAATTTTGCTCATGGTTGGTTGGATAGTATTTAGAGATCATTAGATTTGTTATGTTTTAGTTTGGGTTTTTGAGGATTTTGGAGAAAAATGTAAAAGAGGAAAATTGAGATACAGGTAAAGCGGTCCCTTCCTCGCGGGGAAGGGCACCTCGCCGTGAGAAAAGTCCTTTGCAGGGCCAAAAGAAAGCCGCCGCACGGGTTATTGCGACGTAGCCTTATACGCCATGGCGTGAAACGCTAATTCCTGAAGGTAAAAAAATTTTGATTTTGTTTGAAAGTCTAGTATTCAGCCCGCTCGATAGTTTAGGGACCTAATAAATGATTAAATGGGGGTTGAATAAGGATAAACTAAATGAAGAAAGCATATCATACCTCGTAGCCTCGTGACTTTATAGCACCGGCAGAGTTCGTCTTGAGGCGAGACTTAGTGTCTTCCTTACAAGGCGGATTAACGAAAGTGTCGACATTCGATAAATGTATAATAATTGTTTATCTACTAAGGTGGCATGATTGTTATTGACTAGGGACGGGTGAGGATCACCTAACTGAGGCCAAGAGATCAAAGGAAAGGAAACTAGTAAACTGACCGGTTTGTTACTGACTCTATCCTTATTTCAGTGTTTTGGTAGTATACCAAATAAATTGATTATATGGAATGAGTATATCTTTGAAATAGTATGAAAATTGCATATGGATTTGAAAATGTGATGATTAAAATGATTGTGATTAATTGCATGAAAAATTGTGGTGTAAGCGGGTGGTCGATTCTTGACATCTTGAATTGAATCGATATCTGGGAATGAACAACTGGCGGGATGCCCCCGGTACATCCATCGAAGCACGAAAATTGTCTGTCAGCGGGTAGGATCGCGTCGGCATCGCGTCATGATGGTGTATGGCATTGAAGAAATGTCCCCGCGGCAGGATGCTATTGACATCCGTCATGATGGTATATGGCATTTAAATACCATGTTGGGTGCACCAATGGGACATCGACATGATGGGTGACCCAATTGTGAAATGTGTAAGCACATTGCTCCGAATGATAAAAGGGCGGGGATTCGCAAGCGAGTCGAGTCATGAATGTAATTGCATAAACAAGGTGAAATGCAGACAGTGAGTGTAAATGGGATTTAGCAAAACTAAGCACATCTTCAAGCGTGTATTTGATCTATGAATTGGGTGTGGTATGGTTGTTGCATGTGAAAATGCATATTTGATAAATCAATGATTTGTAAAGTGAAAGCATGTGAAAATGAATAAGCATAGTATTGTTTGATATAAAAGGCATGATTTAATGATACGTGTCATGTTAAACTTAAAATTTGATTAGAGCGTATAGAACCCTTAGCGCAAAATTCTCTTAGCGTATGGTTTTCATCTATCTGCGCGGGTTGAATGGCAGAAGAAGGCCAAGAAGCGAGTGCAGAGTCATAGAGAAGTTGTGGAGTATAAGTTTATACCCTGTCATTTGCATATCATATCTTTTGAACATGTGATATTTTGTGGACCAAGGGTGAACTACGAACCATTGTTTTTGTGTATCATGACGTAAAGAAAGCGAGATAAGCCATTTATGCTTGAATTTTATAAGTAAATGTTTATGAACTTTACCATTTGAAAATGCCTTCGTGGTAGAAAACCTAAGCAGTAACATAAATAAATGTTTGATAAAGATAAATGAAAGCGTCGGAGTAAATCGGGCTCAGGTTAAGATCGCCATTCGGGTCGAATTCGGGCGGGGATTAGTCGTGACATTTTTGAAAAAGAAAACAACAAACAAATGAAAAATAAACAAAAAGAATTAAATGAGTGTCCTCGGGTTTCGGTTCGGATCCGCCAACCAGGTCGGACTGGGCTTGGGGGTTGCTACAAAGAGAGTTGGTGGTTGTGATCTTTAACGCCATAAGTCTCATATTGTTAAATGTTCCTCAACACTATTTATAGAGAGGAAACTCGATAGAAAATTAAGCTGCCAACCGGTCGACCATTTCATTAAATGCATTAGTCGTTGTGCAATTAATGCATTGTAGGTTACCGTTTTATAGCCTTTGGACTTGGCTAATTGCTAAACTGGTCGACCGTTTGCTCTTTTGGATATATAGATGAGCTACTGCATCCAACCGGTTAAGTTTTAGAACTCAGTCGATTCACAACCAGTCGATCGTTTCATCGACCAGTTCCAAAAGGTGTTATTGGACCAAAACGACTGACATATGCATCTCAACCGATTGGTAACCGGTTGATCAGTTCAACCGGTATACACTAATTGGTTGATCGATTCAATTGGCAGACCACAATCGATCGGCCATAACCAATGGACTGGTTGACCTCAGAAATGCTCAAAATCTTGTGTTTTTTATTTAAAACATTTCTAAACCTTAGTTGTGTCATTGAAGTACATTTAGGAATATAAAACCTAAGGTTTTATGCATGAACTCGAGTTTTCAAAGGATATACAATTTTTGGATTTAAAAATTAAGTTGTGAGTGATGCATGATATATGATAATGTCTAAGTGCTGATGCTATCACCTGAGATTCCTAAATTTACAAAGTCTTCATAATATGATTGAATTTGGAATCCCGATTTTCCTTTCTTCTTGAATTTGATTTTGATTCAAATCTTAGATGAATGATCTAGTCTTTAAGTTCAATATCACCTACCATCTGTCACTCGTCTTAAGTAAACCCTTAGTAACTAATTACCTTGGTTTTCTATCATCAAAACCTCAATTAGAGGTACCCTTGGGCCAAAAAATGTGTCTCCTTGAAAGGGTATCTCACATTCCTATAAATGAAAGAACTTGAGACATCCTAGGTAATAAAAAAAAAGTTTTTTTCCTTTATGAAAAGTTACTATTTGAGGTACCATCTTTCTGATTCACATTTTGAAGAATATTCAAAACCAAGAAGGGTGTTCGTACTATGATTCCAAAGTACATATTCTAGTAATTTGGCCATTGTTTTATAGTGAAAAATTGGTATGGTTAAAAAGGTCTCATTGAGAGCTTTCCAACGAGTATTTTTCCATAATTTTCTTCTTTTTTTTTGTTTCTTTTATTTTTTATGATTTTTTAAAGTTTTATAGAAAAGCTGTGATTCCTTTACATTATTCGACCAATGACCTAAGGCAATGCAAGCCGATGACCTGAGGCAGCGCAAGCAGATGACCTTCAATTGTACCGATAGGTGATCGATGGCAGTGCCTGCTGATGACCGGCCACTGGCTACTAACATGATCGTTGATCGTTGATCGGTAACATTAACTACTGTTGACTAAACTTTGGCTAGTCTGTTCAACCTCGTTCAGACTCCGTTATTTATGATTTTTTTTAAATGTTCGTTTTTAAATTTCCTATTCGATGAGCATATTTTCATATGATTTTATGGTCATTTTCTATTTTTTAAAAATGAAAAGGTGATTTTGTGCCTTATATGTGTTAATTATATTTTATTTTCACATATAGTGAGATAGAATGTTTGGCTCTTTGGAGCGACTATGTGCATATAGAAAAGATCCAACTCATTCACTAGATGAACACATTCATTTAATGTACAAAAAATTGTGGACATTCCATGTGACCTATAGTGTGCATTTATTAAGACTAAAATAGCAATTCAACCGTCTTCAACACAACTACCAAAGACTATTCAGTCCTCGGCAATGGCGCAAAAAACTTGTTAAGACCCGATTTGATTAAGGATTTAACACTTTACTGGAGACCATTCGGTCCAGAAATGACAACACGAAAACTTGTTAAGCAGATATAAAATATGTTGCTTGCCTTATATGAGAAGGATTTATTTGAAAACGTGTTTTGGTCTACATCACTGCATGTGCATAGGTCATACAAGTAATAAAAGTTTATTTAAGTCTAGACATCATTCCCATGAGGATTGATGAGAAATCTAATGATCAATTACCCCATCTACTCAAGATCCTTACTATTTGAACTCCAAAGTTTAAAAGTGATTTGTTTTAAACTAAAGGAAACTAAGACTAATTAAAATTCTATAACTATACATAAAGAATTCAAAATAATTGGATTGAAAGTTCACTTAGAAAGTAGAAGTTAACTTTGGAAATAGATTAGTGTACAATTATCCATTTCTGCATCATTTTAATACATAGTTCAACCATTAGTTTCAAATCTAAACTTGTCAAATATGCAAGGTAGTATAGTTTGGATTCATCCCTGCACCATACATTTCATAGGTAAGAGATAAATGTTCCTTCCAAATACATGAGGATAATCAATTACTTGTAGGATATAATCCTCTTTCTAAGAACTTGGTATTTTTCATTTCCAGTACTTCACACCCAAGTCTTAGGACTGAAGAATTCTTGCCCCTATAAACAGGATAATGCAAGCCTTCTCCAATCTAAATGTTATCTCATCCTTCGGATCTGATAAAATTTTCTATCTCCTTGATTAGATCTCTGCTAACATGGGATCAAGACCCTTTCATCAGAAAGAGGAGAAACCTTTGATCAACTAAATTGATACATCGTCCAACTAATCCTCACACACCATGATAAAATTAGTGATCTATCGAAATAGTCTTTCAAAGTTCTTTAGTTCCATAATATTAGTCTAACATACCCCTAAGTAACTGCTCCATACTCTCAGGAATCTCCATCTTTGTGCCACTCAAAGGGCCGCTTGGAAATCAGAGCAATCTAGAGTCCTTTTTTTGAGTACATGCTACTAATATTCGGAACAATTAAATTCAAGAACAACACCAATTAAATAAATTCAAGATTTCCAACTATGACGTTCTTTCAAATTGTGCAAAAAACAATAATTAACATTGATACATTCCCAGAGGGAGCTTAGTCTTTCAAAATTAGATTACAGATAACAATGCCTAACTGATTAGGAAAATTCACTGAAATTACAATCGAACAGAAATAAATGAACTCCAGAAAATTTCCAAATTCCATTTAAATCAAACAGTAATGAAAACCAAAATTTTACAATGAACCCAACTCGAAACTTCGCACTATGTCATCGCTTAATTCCAAGAAAAATTAACTAAAAATCTAAACTAAATCTAAATTGATGGAAAAGAAAAAAAAGAAAAAATTAATATACAAAGGAGTCTCCAACTACCTAGAAGTTCCAGGTTTGACGGAAGCTGCGCACAATGCCCTAGGTGCTTCTATTTATAGGTCTGATGATGGACCGCACTTGAGGCTGAAGCCTTCGGATTCCCAAAATTGGCCCGAGTTAATTTTTGCGACATTGAAAAATTATGTCGCGACATAGTTTTGTGTCTTTTTCTTGAATTATGTCGTAACATACTTTGAAAATTTTGTGACAGAGTTCTACTGAATTTGTCTTGTAATTTTGCGATATGAGTGTCTTGTGTCGCGACATTTCTTTAGTGTCTTGCAGCTTGAATACTCGAATGATATGTCGCGACATAAAAGTTTTGTTGCAAAAAAGTTTCCTTCTTACTGCTCCTGATTGTGTCGCGACATAAAATTTCTTTGTCGCGGTAGAGTTTTTCACCCTTCAGCTTTATTTTATGTTGCGACATAATTTTGAAATGTCACGATATAAATTACTCTTTTACTCAGACTGTGTCGATAGTCGTCTGTTCTCTTCTAAGCGCTTCTCTTCAATTTATGTCATGACATAGCTTCTGATTGTTGCAACGCTTCATATCTTCATTATGTCGTGTGGTGTGACATTCTTTTTTAGGTTCTTCTAAACCTTTGTCTTGACAATAACTTCCCATGTCGCGATAAAGTTTCATCTCAGCCTTATGTTGTGGTTGTCGAGACATAAAACTTATCTGTTGCGACATAGTCTTTTTTCCAAGCTATGTTGTCTCTGAACTTTATGTCGCGACATATTTCCTCCCTCGATCTTGTCATTTGCTGAAACGTTTCTCCGAACACAAAACCTTTGTCGTGACAAACCTTTCTTGACTTGTTTCATTACTCTGCCATTTTCTATCGCGACATAATTTTGATGTGTCGCGACATACTTTCTTCCCTCTTCAGCTCTTTATGTTGCGACATAGGTTTGATTGTCGTGACAAAAATCTACTGTCATTTGCTTGATCTTTGTCACGATAGAGCAAAATAATGCCCCGACATGCTTTTTGCTTTCTATCTTCCATTTTTGTAACAACAATGTTTTATGTATGTCACAACACAGTTCTGGCACTTCTTCATAAACTTCTCAGGCAATGTCGTGACATAAAAATCCAGTGTCGCGACATAACCATCTTGGTTGCGAAATTATCCAGCGACGATGCAGCTCTGTCGTGACATTTATGCCTTAGCGATTTTTGCTTTTCTTGCTAGAATTGTTTCTTTTTCATTGAATCTGCGAAACACAAAGTTGGTGATTATTGCATAATTCTGCATTAAAATGAATCCTAAATCTCTAAAAATTGTTAGAAAAATGGACTAAAATAAACAAATGAGTTTAGGACTCATCAGCATTATGAGTTATTGGTGGAACAACAGATGTGGGTAGTGCTCGATTCCTTGCTCGATTCATGGGAACATGAGAGAAAGGTGCTTCTGAAGAATAACAACAACTTATTATAATATTGTAAGTGAAATGAATCGGGTGGGCGCTAGATACAAAGCAGTATTAGGCAATCTGACAGGTCAATGAATGCACATTCCCATGGAGGGAATTTGCTAAGAGAAAGTATCTAGTCCACTCAGATGATGAATGAATTGGAAAAAGGCATTAGGACATATTTAACGTACATGTTGATAATTTCTTGTTTTTTGTTGAAATATGTCTAGAATATTTATATGATGTAATAAAGTATTTTTCACATGCAATGTAATAAACATTTTTTTTTTGTTTTAGAAAATGTGCAAATATGCTATTATTTTGTGAGAATATTAGGTTGATGGTTTAGTAAATCTCATTTAATAAGTTGATTAGCACATGTTTAAATTGAGTAATAAAAACATAACCTTGTTAACAAGAATTGATTGGATTATATAACAATACTTTTGTTTCTGATACTTGTGTTAAGTTATTATTAATTGGTTTAGGAGATTGCGACATGAAGTGATATTAGAGATTGTGAATTAATGCTGATTGGTCGTATTTTAATTAGGCGACCAATTGATAGTTTGTTACAAAAACATTATTCTTGACATAAACTAGGAGACAAACTAAATGATAAAAATTATGATGTTTGGCATCATGAAATTAGTATCTCCTAAAGCAAACAAGACATGCTGTAAATCATCACATAACCGATGGCTAAGCCTGAGCATGGAAACACTGCTCAACATAGGTGAGCTATGGAAGTATATCAAGCCTATAAGTGCAAGGATAGAGTTACTTGCATACTAATGCTGAGCAGCATGAAAAATGAGGATATTGTGCTTTGAGAAGCATCGCTCAGCCCTAACAGTTTAAGACGTTGTCAAGGTTCAATATGGTGGGATATGACGCGTGTTCACAACTTGATTGACACTCGAATTTGATGCTTGTAAACCAATTCAACCGCATAATGAGCGCACTTGGCTATCATGTCACAACATGATAAGTGAGCTAAGAGAGTCTTGACTATGAGTTAAGCGACGGCGGCGAGTCCGGCTATGATTCGCTCTCTGAGGCCAGTTTTCGCATAAGCCATATACATTGACAACATGAAGACTTTTGATGATGTTGCCTGACATGTGGAGCAGGGAGATCACCTTCTGAAGCGATAAGCCTAATGGAGGCTTATATGACTAAATCGAAAATTAGAGCTTACGGCTTAGAGCGAAATAAATGGAAGAGGGTATGGTAATAAAATAGAGGATGGGGAGCAATCATTGACCGTGAAACAAACGCCAAGCATGGAATCTGAGTAGTAAAAACGAGCATGAACTACTTTAATTATGGGAAGCTTGGTCACTTTGCTCGTGATTGCACTAAGTCAAAGGTAATGTGTGACCAAACTCGCTACTCTAATGCAAATGTTATTAGTTTCTTAGTGTTAGCTGAGACTGTTCCTTATTGGATTGGACTCAATAGAAATTAACCACATAGCAAGGGACCGAAACGCCTTTGTGGATTTCGTCGAATTCCAGGAGGAAATAGTACCATATATATAGGAAATAATACTTAAGTAGATAATGGTTGGTATTGCTTTTAAATTGGTGATAATTGCACTCTTTATCTCTATGTGGCCTTTATGCATTGGAAGTTGTGAAATCTTTTTAGATTGTTGTTTTATTTACAACTTAGCTTAAATGTTATTGACTAAAGATTGTGAGAATGCATTGTTGGACAATGTTTTTTACGAGTCTAGCTTTATGCTAGATCCATTTATTGTATTGGAAATATTGGCACCAGTGTACAATACATCCTCTTTTGTAATTGGTAGTTCCAGTATTGATCCATTAGTTCATGATGTTAAATGAAATGTTAGATTATGACACATTGGGTGAGATCGGCTAAAGAGATTATATAAGGATGATCTTTTAGGGTCTATTGGTGAATCCTAAACTCATCTATTTTTAATCCATTTTTCTTGCATATTCTTAGCAGTTTCAGCTCTATTTTAATGCCAAATTATGGAATACTCACCAACTTTTGTTTTGCAAGTTTAATTGAAAAATGAGATAATTCCAGTAGAAAAGAAGAAAAAAAAGTGGAAAATGCAGCATCCTCTGTCACGACATAGTTTTTGCCTATGTCGCAGCCAACAGTTGTATGTCGCAACAAAGTCTAGAACTCAGGCGAGAAATGATCTCTGTCATGACAAGAGTTTTAAATCGTGACCTTGCTGAAGAATGTAAAAGAAGGCGGCGCGTGTGAGTGAGGCAAATAGAAAAGGAACTTTGTCGCGACAATCCTTCCTTTATCGCAACATAAAAGGCTGAAGATTAGCAGATGAACTTTGTTGCGACAGAAAATTGCAAGGATATAACACAAGTCAGCTTAGACAAGTGTTTTTATGTTTAAATAAGTTTTCAACATGGAACACTTAGAAAGAAATTACATTTGCGACGGAACATTGAGTTCCTGACAAGGTGCAGCAGGCGTTGTTTGCGATAAAGCGAAAACATGAGGTTGAGGTGAATTCTTTAGCAACAAGAAGTTGAAGAGCAATATAAGAGGAATGGTGACAAAGAAATTCATGTTACGACATAGTGAAGAATTGAAGGAAGAATCTCTATTGCGACAAAGAAATTTTCTGTCGTGACAATAAAAGCTACAGAATGATAGAATTTTGTTGCAACAGAAGAAGACTTAGTCACGATAGATTTTGAAAGATAATTGAGATCATCCAAGTCAAGTGCATTCTGACAAGATTTCTATGTCGCAACAAGCATTTCAATGGCCAATAAGAACCCGAGAAAAGAAAAGTCTTATGGTAATGAAAAATTCTATCGTGACGGAAATTGTTAAGGAATCAAAGAAATCCTTTCACGACAGAGTAGACAAGATGAAGAGAAAAATGCTTGTCGCGATAGTTTCCAGAGGCAAAAGTGTATAAAGAGCTGGGTGTAACAAATTTTGTTTCGCGACACAAGACATTCTATCGCGACGAAGCAAAACAGTGGATCGAAAACTGCAATCGTGACATTATCAAAGCACAATCACGGCCAGTATCAAAGAAAAAGCTCGGAGATGGTCGGCGGCAAAAATTGCGACTGGCGAAAGCCAACGACAAAGACTAAAGACTCTATCGTGACAGAGCGACCAAATTAGGCTAGAAATTTGGGGATCCATAACATCATCTTAAAGTGTGGCTGACATTGAAAATCATAAATAGACACACATCTAGGGCCTTTAATGACGGCTTGGCAATTCGGGACTTCTAGGTAGTTGAAGACTCTTTGTATATTATTTTTTTTCCTTTTTATTTTTTTTTATTTCCTTTTTAGTAGATTTAGTTTGAGCGTAGTTTTTAGTTAGTTTTCTTTTGATTTTCCAAAGTTGAGTAGTGAACTGAAGTGTAACTTCGAACCGAAGTTGAGTTTTGAATAAAATGGAGTTTGGAAAATTTATGGATTTCATTTATTTCGGTTTGTTCACTTTCCGGTGAATTTTCATGATCGATTGATCAACGATATAGGTGAACGATTTGAAAGGTTGAGCTCCTACAGGAATGGGTCGATGATGATAGTCATTTTTTGCCCTGTAGTGGAAGAAGCATGTAGTTAGAATTCTTGAATTTATTTGATTGGTATTATTTTAACCCAATTTTCCGGTACTATGCAGGTGTACTAGTAAAATATTATATCTTGGCCTAATTTCCAGGAGGCCCTCTACATGACACAGAGATGGAGAATCTTGAGGGTATGGAGCAGTTCTTTGTGGGTATGGTAGACTAATACTTTGAAACTAATGAACTCTGAAAGATTACTCAGATAAATGACTAACTTACTCATTGTTTGAGGATAGTTTGATGAAGTATCGGTTTAATAACTCAGAGGTTTCTCCTCTTTCTGATGAGAAGATTCTGATCCCGTGTTAGCAAAGATATAATAAGGAGATGGAGAAATTCATTGGTATTGAAGGATAAGGTTCCATCTAAATTGGAGAAGGCTTTCCATATCCTGTTTATGGGGGACAAGAATTCTTCAATCATAAGATCTGGGTATGAAGTACTGATAAGGAAAAATACTAAATTCTTATAAAGAGGATTCTATCCTACAAGTAGGTGATTAGATTCACGAGTCAGAAATGAACATGAATCTCTAATTAGTGAAAGGTATGGTTAAGGGAGAAATCGAACTATACCTGATGCATCTTTGACCAATTTAGCTTTCCAACATGGCTTAGCTAAGATTCAAATGATGAAATTCACATTTATTCATTGGTCTATGTCCCAGTTTTGTCTCACTCAGTGAACTCTCAATTCCATTCTTATTATTATTTTATGTATACTAGTGAAATTACTTAGCATTATTTTATTCGTTCTCTAATCATCTTAATATTGGAGTTCAAATAGTAAGGATCTTGAGTAGTTGGGGTAGTTGGTTTTATGATTCATCATCCATCCTTGTGAGAACGATATTTGGACTTAATGAAAATCCACTTTTATTACTTGTATGATCTATGCACTTGCAGTGATTAAGACCAATCAAAAATTTTAATGAATCCAGTTTACAAAAAGGACAAACACATATTTTCATCAAAATCAAGGAACAAGTTTTGGCGTAGATTCTTCAGGGATTAGATAATAGTCCTTTGGTGGCATTATCATAGAATTTGTATATATATATATATATATATATATAGTCAGTCGATTATTATCGAAAAGCGAGTTTTGGCGTCGATTCTTGGGATAGATGATTAATTTAAAGATCAATATTCTAACCAAAAAGAGAACTACTAATTTGGACATTTTTTTTTTCTTTATTTTATCATAAATTTCATAAAATCAAAAAAACATTTTTAATGGCAATAGCTGATTATGCTACTGAAAATTTTCTTTTGAGCTTAAATGGATACAACTGTTTCCCACATATTTTATTTGATCTTAGTGTGTTTCTATTTCAGGAAGACAGTAAATGCATAGAAACGAGAAGCGGATTCTTTGCCTTAGATCTGAATAGAAGAACACTAGAATCTAAGGAAGAGTACAAGTGCATAATCTAAAGTAATAGCCAAATCAAAGAGAGAAGGCTATGACTATTCGAGAAAAGAAGTAGAAACATAAAGACCTCAAGAGACGAAATGACTATGGAAGAATTTTGAGGCCTTCTGTCCAAAGATGAATATTCTCTTTGTGAGACGACTATACATAGAAGCTAACAATTTTGAACTGAAGCCAACCTTAATCACTATGGTAGAGCAACACCAATTTACTGGTCATCCTTCTGAAGAACCCAATGAGTATATGGGAAGATTCATGAGGATGGCCAATACATTCAAGTTAAATGTGGTGAAACCAAAAGTGATTAGGCTGCAGCACTTTCCCTTCTCATTGAGAGATGTGTATTGTTGACCAAATTGCTAAATATACAAATTTTTGACATCATTACCAGAAGACTAAAAATTAACTCCAGGTAAAGATACCAAAAACTTGTTTGCAAACCAAACATACATTGTATGCTCATAAGAAGAGTAATTTTGTCACTAAATTCAATTAAAAATTTAATTTGGTCTTAAAAAATGCAAGTGCCGCAGATGTGAAGTATTAAGTGGATTTATAGTCGATATGATTGCAGTTGAAGATATCTAGTTTCAACACCTAACTACTCAAGTTCTACACTATTTGGACGTCAAGTTTAGATGAAAATTTAACCTAATAAGAGTTTTAAAAATATTGGAGATCCTATATTTAAAATAAAAGAAAACAAAAAATTAAATCCTAAATGTAAGTGGATTGAACCGGATCATTCTTTGAGTAAACATTAGGATTTAATTAGTATGAGAATGTCCAGTTCACTGCTTATTCTCATTACATTTTCCTTGAGTGAAATGCGAATTTGCAGTAAGAGGTAAGGTAGTATAGTTTGGATTCAGCCTCTAACCATACTTTTCATTGGTAGAGGTTCATGTTCATTCTGAAACATGATTCTCTAATCGCTTACTAGAAATGTAATCTCTCGTAAGATTTAGGTATTTTTCTTTCTCCATTACTTCATACTCCATTTCTTATGATCATAGATTTCTTGCTTCCCAAGACAGTAAGTAATTACAATATTCTACAACATGAATGATGTCTCACCCTTAAGATCTGAAAGAGTTTTCTCTTTCCTTGATTAGATCTCATGCTAACATGGGATCAAGATCATTCTTCCATACCAAGGAGAGATCTCTAATTAATTAAATTGATATATCACTCAACCTATTCTCAAACCATGAGCAAATTGAGGATTTATCTAAGTAACCTTTTAGAGCTCATTAGTTCATCAATATTAGTTTAACATAGCCCCTAAGTAACTAGTCTAAGCTCTCAGGAATCTCCATCTCTATGTCACTTAGAGGGCCTCCTAGAAATCAGAGCTAAACAATAGTCCTTTCATGGGTATAAGCTACTAAAATTATGAACAATTAATATCAAGAACAACACCATTCAAATAATCTCAAAATTCAACTCAAGAAATTTTCTTCTCATTTTTCATAAAAGACCATAACTGACATCAGATCTTTCCCAAGTGGGAAGTGAGAGTTCTAAAATCGATTACGTGCATACATTGAAATACTGATCCGGGAAAATTCTAATCGTAAGTGTAATTCCATCAAGAACGATTTCCAACGTTTGTCTTGAGTTCATTGCATTCAAACAGTAATCATAAATGAATTTCATCATTAAATTTCAACTTCAAAACTTCTAAACAAATCACTATTTCAGATCCAGTATCAAATTAAAATATCACGCTACGCTAATATATATATATATATATATATATATATATATTACAAAGAGTTCTCAACTCCTAAGTAGTCCTGCCCGTCTCTGACCGATCGCTCTCTCTCCTCGTTAGCCATTTCTATTTATAGAGCTCCTAAAAGCTCAGCCCTAACTTTTGTGGGCTCAGTTGTCTTCTCAATCACAATCTAAAAGTTATGTCGTGACATAGTTCAATTTTGTTGTTTCATATACAAAGCAAATGTCTGTCATGAATTTCAAGATCTTGTGCTCATACTTTCTTGAGTTGCGACAA
This sequence comes from Tetrastigma voinierianum, assembly GCA_016808115.1. NCBI lineage: Eukaryota > Viridiplantae > Streptophyta > Magnoliopsida > Vitales > Vitaceae > Tetrastigma > Tetrastigma voinierianum. Next base: position 29,153 of record JAEQBH010004433.1, on the reverse strand, counting down.
CATATTCTTGCTATGACATTCTTCTTTCCTTTAGTATGGTAACTCTGTCGCGACAATATTCTGTTCATTCCTCAAACATGAATGTCGCAACATCGATACGTCGCAACACGCTCAATGCACTACAGTTGGTGCCACGACTGGCGTCTTCCATGTCGCGATTGTGTTGATGCTAACTGGGCTTCTTCAATTTGATGTCGCACCAAATTTTCTTATCGTATTTAAAGATTTCTGTGTTGGTTCTTGTTGCAACACTGTCTTGCATTATTGTTGTAACACCCCAAAAGATACCCTAGTAGTTTTCGGACATGTTTAGGGTTTAATGAAAGTTAAATATGAATTTTCAGAAATTAAAACGAGAGACCCGAAAGGAATATTAGAGACAAGGGTAAAGTTGTCATTTACCATTGGAGGACATAAAACAATAAGGTTATTTGCAATTATGGAATTTGGGAAAAGATGGGATGCCAAAGTATAATATGTATAAGTTAGATTGGGAATAATAAAGAGAGAAAGGACCTAAATGCAAAAATGAGAAAATAATTAAAAAATGCAAAGGCCAAACATTATTTTAACTCAAAAAATTGATATCATTAGTCTCATTTTGAGAGACCAAAAACCGTAGAGAGAAGAGAAGCGGGAGAAGAAGAAGAGGAAGAGGAAGAGAAGCAGTTAAGAGAAGAGAAGAGAAGGGAAGATCAAAAAGGTATGGAACTATGACTACGAGTATGGATTCATGGAATTTTCAGAGGGAAATTTAAACATTTAGTATGGATTATTTGGATTTCTTTGTATGGATTCATGTCAGGGCTGTGGGTTGTAAGAAACCTAACCCTGTAATTAATTCCTCGAATGGAATCAAAGAGTATGGAACCTCCTTCAGGTTGGATTCATGGTTTAATTGTAGACTGAAGTTAGGGTTTAGAACAAACCCTAACTAATCTTTATGTTTGGACCATGTATGGGTTATGACCCATATTAGAGTGGTTTTGGGAGTAATTCATGAAAGGTTTTTGAAGTAAGATAAGTATTTGAAAGATGAATTGAATAGAATAGAGGTTACAAGATGTATATGGAGTAGTTTTGATGTGCATATTGATTATTGAGTTGATTTGGGTAGCAAAATATGGGAAAATGGGAGAAAAACCACCTTTTCCTAAATTTTGAGGGGTGCACCTGCATTCAAACGCAGTGGTACCAATACCACAAACATCTTCATCTGACCGGTAATCTGGCACGGCATCTTACTGCTCTATTTTTACCAGCGTCAGAGGTCGCCATAACTCACATTCTCTCATTTCCATCCAATTTAGCGATTCAAGTTTCTAGTTAAAATAGACTTCCAAGGAGAACAAAAAATCCCGAAATAGTATCTTCAACTCCGATTCTATGTGGCCCAAATATTCACTCAAAGCTTGGCCATGTTCGTCAATTCTTTGGTTCAGCTTTTAACATATAGAGTAAATTCCGATTGTTTAGAGATATAACTTGAGCTCCTGGGTGTTCGACTGGGTGATTCGTGGTTCGAGGAGAACCCTTAGCACCTTATCTTAAAGGAGTACAAAGAACCTCAAAGGTCAAATATGGAGTCAAGACACTGGAAAATGGGTATTTCCAATCATCCTGGGAGTGTAAAACTAGCAAATGACTACTTGGTATGAAATGCCATAACTCAGTTTCTCAAGATTCAATTGGAATGATTCCAATTTCTAAGTAAAGTAGATTCTTAGAGGAATAAGAATACATGAATGAGGTGTGAATACATAGCTTACAAGTATATGAAATGCCATATGAAACAGACATGAAACGGGAAAAATATAGGAAATGCAATATGTATAGATGTGTTCATGAAACATGAATATGATATGAAACCTGAAAATGAACTGAAACATGAACATGAAAGGCAATATGTCATGAACACAGAATGTGATTAAGATAGGTTATGAGTTTTGAAAGACATATAATAGTATGACTACCTAGGACCGAAGAATGAATGAGGATCGCCTCCATTCCATGGTTTCAAGACTCCCTCGCTTCTATGTTACGACACTCGGTCGCTGCAGGCGTGCATGTTCCTGACGGCGCTCGACACCTCCTCGTCGGGTGCTACTAAGACTTCTATGCGGCGTGCACGTTCGGGACGGCGTCGCAAGACTTTGCCGGTGCTACGACACTCACAAGGCGGCAGAACGCTCGACGGCGCTTCCTAAGACCTTGCCGATGCTATGGCACTCGTTACGTGCACGTATCGCTCGCATCGTATTGTCCCTTCGTGGTATATCCATTGTGTCGTCCTACTCATTTCTTATGATTGGTCCGTAGTCAAACGCTTATAAGGATAAGACTCATTAATAAAGAATAAGAGTAAAGAAATGAATATGGTAAAGATCCGAATGTACCTACGAGTACCTCCTCAGATTGCTCTAGCACCTACCATTTTCACGTTAACCCAGTACTCCAAAAAGATTCAGATCTGCAAAATAAGTATAAGTCTCCTCGTAATATGTTAAGTCCTGTAGAGTACCTACTGTACCTCCGTATAAGGAATCTGTTTAGTACCTACGGGTACTTTTGTACCATAATAAGCTCAGTATAAGATCTAAAATACAAGAATAAGCTCTGTAACACAAGTATAAGATCCGTAAGACAAGTATAAGATCCGTATACAAGTATAAGATCCGAAATACAAGAATAAGATCTGAAGTACAAGAATAAGCTCTGTAATACAAGTATAAGATCCGAAATACAAGAATAAGATCCATAGTACAAGAATAAGCTCCGTAATATAAGTATAAGATCCGAAAAACAAGTATAAGTTCCGTAATACAAGTATAAGATCCAAGATACAAGTATATGCTTTGTAATATAAGTATAAGATCCGAAACACAAGAATAAGTTTCGTAATACAAGTATAAGATCCGAAATACAAGAATAAGCTCTATAACACAAATATAAGATCCGTAAGACAGGTATAAGTATAAGCCTCTGTAGCACTCCAGGGCACTGATAAGCATAAGTTCTCGTGGAACTCCTACTCGAGTCCGAGATAGTTATAAGAACAGTATGTGGAGGTATCACTGGACAGGTTCAAGCATATGTCCTTCGGGGGAGATCCGGGTAATTATAAGTCCGAGACAAGTATCGTGATAAGTCCGATATGTCCTTTCGGGGAGATCTCGAATAAGTATACGTCTCGATACAAGCATAAGTATGTGTCCTACGGAGACAAGCATAAGTATATGTATAAGCTCAAGACTGCACAATAGAATCAATAAGCAGGTCCTTACTGAGATCTTAATAAGAATAAGTCCGCCATATGTAAGTTCCGAGTAACATAAGATTGCTATAAGTATAAGTCTTGCATCAGATATGAGAGATCCTAACAAGCATGTTGGTTACAAGGATAATTATGCAAAGCAAATGTGTTATATGCATTCATGAAGATTCTGACTCGCTTCTCGTTATATGTTTATATGATTCAGTATATAAATGCAAGTGTATCGCGATAAGTTATAAGATATGTTTCCACTAAGCTGCAGTTTAGCACGAGTTTTTAATCCGTAGGTACGTGAGAATACGTCCGAAAACTTCTCAGATAGTCATTGACCAAGACACTATTATGGGTTCACTACATGTAGGTTCCGCGCTCTAATTTGTAAATGTAAAAGTATAATGTTTGTATATGTAAATGGGACTCGGTATTTGTGTATAGATTTGATGGACACCACTCCAGTGGTAGTTCTTTTATATGTTGTATATATAATGATTTTTGTTATCACAGAAATTGTTTGTATACCCACAGGTACAAGTTCAGCTTTGCGAAAAAAAAAAAAAAGGTAAAGAGTCCCAGTATAGAGTCTCACGCCCTGAACTTGGTTCGAATCCGCCATTCGGGTCGGACCGAGAATCGGGGTGTGACAATTGTCATCTCGATCACGACCCAAAAAGTCTGTCGTGACATAGTTCTGTTGCCACTTAGCCTGTTTCCTCGTTGCAACTTCATTTTTTATGTTGCAACTTGCATTCCAGTCAGGTTGGGGTGTTTTTATGTCAGACCCCTAATATGTTATTATCGCGACAACACTTTTCAGATGCAACTATATTTTCCTCGTCAGCACTTATTTCTTTCCGGTCACGACATAACTTGTCTGCCTTTAGCCTGTCTTCGTGTCGTGACCCATTTTCCTTTTGCCAGGAGCGAGACTCTTCTGTGTTCACCGACGCTCAGGTCGTCACGACCCAGCTTGTTATTTCGCGACATGACTTCTTTGTATCGGTCAAACTTATGTCAGCGACTTAGGAGTTGTGTCAGCGACCTCTTCTCTATTCATCTTATTCCCGTGTCGCGACCAAGATCTCTCTCATCATGACAATCGTAAAAACACCTTTAAGCATTGAAGTATGTCGCAAAATCACTCTCCTTTGTCGCAAACAAATCGCTTCATCCATACATCTCTGTCGCGACCGCTTTCTTCATCATGACTTAAACTTCTTTCTCTGGAAGATATTTTCTCGTCTCAACAAACTTTTCCATGTTTGCAAAATCAAGGTCTCGGGCTTAATAAGATTCTCGCTGACGATAGACATATTCCGCCTTCAGTGTCAAGATATGTCGCAACACAAACTATCTTGTTCCCGGCTAACTTGCATATGTTTTTCCCCATTCTTCGTCAGCGACCCGCTGCCTTCACATACCTAGCCTAATCTGTCAACAATCAAATTATAGTGTCACAGAAATGTTGTCACACGCTCTTTCTGTAATTGTTCAAAGTTTGTCGCGACACCGAACTCGCGTAACCGAGACTCCACGCACCATGCTTTTTCTCTTCTTCTCAATAATCTCTCATTTTGAATTAATTCCCCGTGAAACACAAAGTTTGTAAATTTCTCCATAATTCTGGCATTTAAACAAATTCTCCAAAATACTAAAAACAAGCTAGAAAAAATGGATTGAAAATGTGTATTGAGTTTAAGACTCATCAAATTCCCAAAACTTAAAGTTTTCGATCATTCCCAAGCAAAGAAAAGAAGATTTGTTCGTTCTCAAACAATTTAGCTTTATTTTGAAGGACATTTTTCCGTTGCACTGTGAATCAAGTGAATCCTGAATTGAAACTAGTCAGTTGCAACTTAATTTCAAATTCAGTTTTTAGTTCAGACTTAAGAAAATTCTCAAATTTTGTCACAAACAAATTAATGAATTCTGAAATGTAAACAATTTAGTCAAGTTATCCTTATTTTTGTGTGTGTTGGTTTTTCTTCCTCCTGGCAAGATTAGCTAATCTCTAAAGACTCTACACAAGGATCAATTCTTTTTAGTTCTTCAAAGTCCCATATGCTCGCTTTTTCATAGTCTCCACTAATGTAGGCAAGTACCAGTTCCTTCAGATCACTCAGGTCTTTTCTCGGGCTTGTAGAGTTTGGCTTGGGTAATTAGATAAGGAGAATTTAGAAGCAAAATTTACCTGCATTCTAGCCCTTTGGTGTGTATCTTTGCCTCTATTCTTCATCATTTCCTTTTTTATTAATGCCTAAAAAATATATTCCCCCAAACTTGTCCTTAATGTATCATACTTCCTATTCTCAGCTTGGCATCTTTTAAAGAGAAGTCTCCCTTTTGTTTTTCTTTTATTTGTCAAATCTTTTTAGGATTAGTACAATGCCTTGTCTTCTTAGGCTTTCTACCACTCTTAGAGAACTCGGGGCTGCCAGCCCCATCACTGGCATTGGGGTATTAGGTGCTGAAACACCCTAAGAGCTTAATTGTTCAGAGAAAAGGCCATACAAGAAAAAACTTAATATTTTAACAATTTAAAATTTTGACTTCGTCGTATTCTTTTCCCATTTCTTCATTTTTTCTTTTCTTTTTCCATCCTTCATTCTTTGCTCTTTCAAATCAACAAAATAACATTCCCCCAAACTTGTCCTTTCTCGTATTTTGAAGTTCCCTGCCTTGAAACCTCGCACAAATATGGCTCCCATCAGATTAATGCTAAAGAACTGAGGCTTTCATTTTGTTGTTCAAATGAAGAAACTGCATAATCGGGGTCAAACTGAACTAGAGTATAAGGCTATGTATATAACACAGGTAGGCTTCAAAGGCTCAAACTTATCCAAGCGATGGCCTATATCACTTCCTGCTACTGTATCGCTCAAGATTTCGCTCTTTAACTAATAATCTAACAAGCCTCAGGACTCGACTCCGCTTGACCGTGATCAACCTTAAGATGTCCCTAATCCTTCACAAATCAAGTTATGGAACATTTTACCATAAAAGGTATTGTTTTTCAAGACTTTCATCGACCTATTGTTTATACAACGCTTTCAATGTCTTATTCGTGCAGTCAGTTTAATACATTTTCTTAAATCTGAAACTTAAACTTCATTCTAGTTTACACATGCAACTTCCTATTCCAACTCATTAAGGCCTACCACAATTTCAATTCAAAAGTTGTTTGGTTATGAGGCTTTGTTGTTATGTTGTTTTAATCAAGTAAAAGATTTCAGTTGATCATGCTTTAAACTCACAACAATATAACACAACCACAATTGTAATCAAGTCATTTCAACCTAAACTTCCCAACTCAATTTTCACATCAGATTCATTCATTTATTTAAAACAAAAATATTTTCTAATAAGCAATTAATAAAGAAGACAAAAAAAATAAAATTTAACACGTATCTTTCATAAATTTCTATTGAACTTTTATTAAGATTGATGATTATTATTTTTGGTTTGAGAGAAAGAGGCTAAGTGGTTCATCTCCTTCTTTTGTATGGATTTGGGAATTTTAAGTTGGGGAGGTTCAAGCGTTGAAGTTACTAAAGATGAGGAAACCCAGTATTGATATTTAGTTTCTTCTCTGTGAGGTTCTTCCTTGTCAAGAGGCAATGATCATCATTAAATTCCACTTGAGTGATCAATTCATCCTGCCTCATAACTATGTTGTTCATGGTTCCTCTGCCCGCTGAGCATAGTGTGTATGTTCACTACTTTCATTCCACAGCTTCTGACTGTAGTTGTTGTCCATCTCTAGCTCCTTGTCCCTCTTCTCCACAAGCTTCCCAAATTCCTTATATTGTTCCTTGTAGAGATACTTGACCCCTCTGCCTTCTACAACATACTTCCTTCCAACTTTTCTTCTCTTTTGTCTTAAAAAGGTTAGCACATCTTCATCCCTTTTTAGCTGCTCATTGTAGAAAGACTCAGATGGAATCCAATCTTACATAAACACTTTTCCTTTCCATTACTCTCTCTTTCATTCCTCTTCCTCTACTTGAGAAGTTGTTCTATCTGTTTCTTCTTCAAGTCTCGCCTGTAAATTCTTCTTATTCTTTGTTGTTTGCTCCCAATTTCTTCTCCCTCTCCTCCATTTCCTTTTTTACAAAACTAAGATTCCATGATTTCTTTTATTTCCCGTGTTTCCCTGGGAGCACTCACGGTTCAAAAGTTTTCCCTACATGAGGAGTGAGATTAGCCACTGAATTTATTATGTTTGAAACTCATCTTCAACTCCGCGCCTAGCCTCCACGGGTAAATTGCTCCATCCCCACTTGTCTTCTTCTTCTTCTCGAGGCCTTTGCAACTTCTACAATCTCCATCTCCTTCTTTTTCTCTCGCTTCTCGGGGTCTCTCGACGCACTTCGCACGTCGAGAGATCCTAAAGGTGTTTCCTCTTCTACCGATCCCTTTACTTCCAGCCAATACAAAGTCTAGTGATAGCGCAGTTTGACGGAGAATCGGGCCCCTTACAACTCAGGGAAGGTTTTAAGAGATGTTTCTATTATTTTTCTCACATCAAACTTATAACCTTTCAATAAGGCATATAAGATGATGGTTTCCATTCTCCCTTATCAGGCAAAGATGCTTTGTAGAATTATAAATGTAAGCTATAAAATAAACCAAACCTTTGCTTCTTCTCGTGAACCCCGTGGGATGAATCATATGATTCTTCTTCGCCAAAGTTCCATTTCCCTTCCCACCCACAAAGAAATCCACTATTTTCTCAAGGATTAGGTCTCTCCATCAACTTCTCAGATTGACCTATTTCAAACCCCGATTTGCAGAACCTCAATCCTTCATGGCCCATTAGGACCCATACTCCGACATACACCGAATCTTCCTTCATGTCGATCATCATATTTGAGTAAAACTCGACCATCGCAACATAACCAGTGGCTCAGGCTTGTAGAACAAAGTTCCACTCTTTCTTCGATGATCTCGCAAAAGGTGAGAGATGAAAATATCGAACCCCCTTTCTCCAATAAAACCTTTATCGCCCAGATTCTCTTTCAAGAAGGAGTAAGCTTCATTTGAAATGAAAGCTTTTGTTCCTCTTCCTTCGCTTGCTCAAATTTTTACTTTTTTCACTCTTTCTTCTTTCTTTCCTTCGAAAAGGGTTTTGTGCCTCTTTCTAAACCTCCGCCCGCTATCAGTTGTCTCCAAATTGAGGTTCCGTGACATAAACCTTTCTTTACCAGTTGTGTATTCTTCCACCATCTCATTGAGGTTTATGACTAAGCTCTAGGGTTCTACCATCGAAGTGATCTGGAATTGGGGTTTAAGGTCTCTGAAGTCTAGGGTTTTCAGGTAGTGAGATGAGAGAAAACTGAGAGTTTTGGTGAGAGTGTGAGTGATATGAACAATGGGAAGGGATGGCTTTTCAGTTTTTTTTTTTTTTTTTTTTTGAGAGCTTCTTCAATTTATGGCTCAATAAATGAATAAGCTCCTGTTCTTCCGGTCGCGACAATAAATGATTATAGTCACAACAATAATTTAGTTTTAACCCGCATAATTTATTTTAGACCAAAATTAATATTTTCCCTCCACTTTATATTTAAAATCTCATGTCACTTAAGACACTTTAGGGGATTGGTCGCAACAATGACCAACCCGACATTAGAAAATTTTGTCGTGGACATACTCTATCGACTCACAATCGCTTCTCGGTTACACTTCAATGCGACAAGAAAATTCTTGTCGAGACAGAGATTGGTTTATGCAAACAGAAAAGTGAGTCGCGACACCATGTGAAGGTGGTCGCGGCATTGTTGTTGTTGCCATTTACTTTAGTTTCAAAAATTCTTGTCGCAATAGGAAAAACAATGTCATGACAACATAACTCAGTTAGTTCTATCGCGACCAAACTTTTAATGTCACGACCTAATCTTCTTATAAATTGTCTTGACCATTAAATTTCTTGTTGCGACAACCCTTTTTCCTCACTTATAAAACAATGTCGCGACATAGATTTCTTTGTCGCGACCAAGTTATTGTTTCCCCAACTTTTTACCACTTAAAACTGCCTTATAACTCAATTAATCACTCACAACTCAGTCAAGATTTTCAATTCAAGCATTGTGAAGACATATATAGTAACATAAAATCATCAATTCAATCATGAACAACTATCTTAATACATCAACATAGAATTCAAGCAATTGGCATCAAATTCCCCCAAACTTAAGATATACATTATCATTCAAAATAAGTTTAGGGAATGAGAAATACTCCCCCTTGTAGCTAATTACTGCATATTTTAATTTGAGATAATCTGCTATCTAACGAAATTCTTCTTGAATTTTGCATCACTGTCCTGAAAATGAACAAAACTGAAAATAAAACTACTGACATATTTTGGACTACAACCTCAAACACAAAATTCAATTGAACTACTCAAACTATTAAAACTATTAAAAATATTAAGAAAAATCCTGCTTGGGTTGCCTCCCAAGAAGCCTTTAGTTTACTCGGTCCCAGCTGTGGAGACATTTATTTGAGCATTTTGTCTTTTCTTCAAGATTCTTTTTGCTTGTACTCCTTACCGAGCTTCACAGTTTAGTCTCCATGCATGCCTTGTCCTACATTTTCTCGTCTCTGCATTTCATATTACTACCTCTCATTGCAAAGCTGGTGTGAGATCTTTGATCGACCCCGCATACCGGGAAATGTATTTCGGCTCGCTACAAGGTTAAATACCGCCTTACTGAAGTCTCCAAGTTTCTCAATGTAAAGATTGATATTTGTTTGAAAACACAATCAGGTTAGCGTGAAATTTCAAGTTTAACAAACTCTTTCTCATGCACACTTGTGGATCCTTTGTTTTCTATCATGAATCATAAAGACCCGATCTTCAAAGGTCTAGTCTTTTCTCGCCTGTTCTCCTCCTCGTTATCCTATATCGATGTCATGGTTGCCACAAACCCAGCTAAGTATAAGCCTGATGGTGGTTCTGTCCATGTCTAAGACCCTGTTGTGATCCTCCACCATAGGAAAAATTTTCATGGTTTCTTAGTGTCAATCTGTATAGTTGAGGCAAATTGAGGTTAGCTTAGCGGTAACTTCTACCTGTACATTGCTCTTCAACTCGGGTGGCTCCTTCTTCCTCATACCCCCCGCACTATTTCCTTCCTTCTCTCAACGCTCCAACTTCATGTGCAAAGGTGCATCCTCCTCTCATTGCTACTTAGCATGTTCATTACCTCATCAAGCTGTTTCTATGGTCGAGTTCCCATCTAATCCAATCGCACTATTTCCCCTCATTCTCGTCGTCGCCTCCCCTCAAGATTCAGATGGAGTCTTGTAGTTACATTTGGCAAATGTCTTCACAACTTGCCTTGCCTCCTCCGCACTTCTTTAAAACCTCCACAAAGAAGATGCATCAATTATACCCTCGAGGTATAATTCAGGCACAGAAAATGTCCATCTATGTCATCATCTATCCCATGCATAAGGAAAACCCTCTTCAACAGCCTCGAACCTCTCCCATCTATCTAGAGATCCTCATCCTCCCTTGTTTGAACACACAATGGATTTCTCCTCTTCTCTCAGCAGAGCCGGAGGAAAATCAGCCATGAATGCCTCCACCAGCTTCTTCCTAAGTATTCATCACATCCCACTAACAAGTGAGTCAAACCACGGGTCGCTTACATCTCTAAATGAGAATGGGAAGAGTCAGCTTGATCACATCATGTCTCACTCACAAGCCACAAGGTTTTGCCATCCTCATAAATTCCCCAAATGCTCATTTGGATCTTCAAGGGTACAAGGAACTCCGGTGTCAAAGTAACCATTATAATCAAAGACGGCTTCAATCAAAATTGCTCGCTTTCCAATAGGTCATTTCACGTTGTAATACTCTTTATCGGGATGACGGGCCTCCAAAATTCTCCATCGTTAGGCCTGTGGTCTCCGCTTCTTCTTCTTCCGAATAGTCTCGCAATCTTCTATTTGATTAATAGCTATACTTCTATCTTCTACACCGTAGTTTTCTTCAGATTTCGTAAAGGTTCACTTCTATATCTAGAGGTGTATAGCCCGCTTTTGGATTTCCTATACATTTAATATTCTCCTGAAAGTGGAAACACACTGAGATCAAATAGAGTCAGTGATAACAAAAATTATATATATTCATTAAGTTTCAAAAAGATCAGTAGCCTTATTCAACCACTGTTGTTAAAACTATTTTTGTTTATTTTCTAAAATTTACTTTAAATGAAGAAAAATGTCCAAATTAGCATTTCTCTCTTTTGTTAGAATATTGGATTTATAAATTAGTTTCATCCCCTAACAAGCACTGCCAAAACTCGTTGTTGACCAAAATTTCTCTATATATAAAATTTTTTTTGACATCATTACTAGAAGACTAAAATTATACCTCTGGTGCAAGGTAACAAAACCTGCTTGCGTACCAAACATACATTGTATGCTAATAAGAAGAGTAATTTTTGTTACTAAATTCAATTAAAATTTAATTTAGTCTAAACTGCAAGTACATAGATCCTACAAGGCAATAGCGGACCTATAAGTCCGGGATATCGCTCTCACTCTGAGATTGAAAAGGAATTCCAATTTCAACTACCTAACTACTCAAGTTCTACACTATTCGACATCAAGTTTAGATGAAAAATTTAGTAACCTAATAAGAGTATAAAAATATTGGAACCCTATATTTAAAATAAAAGAAAATAAAATTAAATTTAAATGTAAACCGGATTCAACCGTGATCATTGGCCGGAAGTAAACACTAGGATTTCACTCTGCTGTGAAATCATTGACACTCTCGCATCCTATTCTATTCTATTTTTCCTCGAGTAAAATCAATTATTAAGAGGTAAGGTAGTATAGTTTGATTCCTCCTAACCATACTTTTCACTGAGTAGAGGTTCATGTTCATTCCTAAAACATGATTCTAACTAATTACTTGTAAATAGAATTTCTCTGTAAGATCTCGTATTTTTTCTTTCCAATACTTCATACCCATTTTTATGATTTCGGTATTTCGTCCAAGACAAGGCAACTCGCAATATCTCTACAACATGAATGATATCTCAACCCTTAAGAACCCGAAATATTTTCTTCCTTATTAGACTTCATGCTAACACTAGACAAGATCATTCTTCCGTATCAAGGAAAGATTCTCTAATTGATTAAATTGATATATCATCAACCTATTCTCAAACCAGAGAAAATTGAGGATTTATCTAAGTAACTCGTAGCTCATTAGTCTAATACATTAGTCTAACATACCCCCAAAGAATCAGTCTAAGTTCTCTCGTAAATCCCATCTCCGTGTCACCGCAGGGCCTCCCGAAATCGAAAGCAAACAATAATCCTTTCATGGGTATAAGCTACTAAAATTGGGAACAATTAATATCAAGAACAACACCATTCAAATAATCTCAAAATTCAACTCAGGAAATTTTCTTCTCATTTTGCATAAAAGACCATAACAAACATCAAATCTTTCCCAGTGGAAGTGAGTTCTCGAAAACTAGATTACAAAGATAACAAATATCAGATCAGAAATCCACCTGTAAGTGTAATCTAATAAAGCAGAAATAATTTCCGCAAGCCTCGAGTTCATTGCATTCAAACAATAATCGTAAATTAATTTCACTACAATTTCAACTTCAAAACTTTAACAAAATCACTTTTCTCGCATCCAAGAGATCAAATTAAAATATTACGCTACGCAAATCTACGAAGAAATATATATATATATAATACAAAGAGTCCTCAGCTTCCCAAGTACTGTCTGCCTGCTGAGACCAACTCCGCCTCTCTTCGCCAGTCAAGCTTTATTTACAGAGCCCTAGTGCCTGGGGCCCCAACTTCAATACTTTTTTATGAACTCCTAACTTTGTGCTCGCGTTTTCTTCTCGCCGTGATCCGGAAGTCAGGTCACATTATAGGTTTTAAATTTTGTCAGCAGCTCTATTGGCAAAGAAGCATCAGCTCATTACTTAATCTAGAAGATCTTGTGCTCATTCTTGCCGCTGAGCTAAGTACATCATTCTTGTTAAGACATTTCCTTCCTTCTTCCTTCAGAAGATGGATAACTCACGAGATAATATTCCTCGCTCATTCCTCAAATACGAATGTCGTGAACATCGATACTCATGCCGCAACACGCTAATGCAAATTTTCCGTAGTTTGTGTCATGACCAAAGTTTTCATGTCGCGATAGTGATGCTGATCTGCTTCTTCAATTTGATGTCGCTACCATCTTTTCGCTGAGCATTTTTGTGTCAGGGGTTCTTGTCGCAACACCGTTCTCAGATATTTTCATCTCGTTCGTGACCTAAAGTCTTATCATGGCTGCAGTTATGTCACCACTTAGCCTGCTTCCCTTGTTCCAAATTTTTCATTTTGCGTTGCGGCCTAGAATTTTGTGTTGGGGGTGTTTTGCATGTTGCAACCCCAATATGTTATGTCGCGACAACACTTTTATGCATGTAGCACATTTTCCTGTGGCAACTTAGCTTTTGGCTTTGGGTCGCGAAGATAACTTATCCCCTTAGTCTAGGTCTTTCGTGTCGCGACCCATTTTCCCGTCTGATGTGGGAATTTTCCTGTTCACCAATTTATGCTGTGTTCACCCACTTTGTTATGTCACTCTATTACACCCTCTTTGTATTTCAGGTGTTGAAACTTTGTCAAGACCTCGCTTCTCTCTCCATTGCTCTCGCCTTATTAATTGTCGCGACCTGAAGATCCCTGTCTCAACAATCAAAACACCTTTTAAGCATTGAAGTATGTCGCACTCTCCGTATTGCAACCAGGTCAGTTCATCCATAAGCACTCTTTTGTCGCGACCTCGTTTTCTTGTCGCGACCTAAACTTCTTCTCTAGCATCTTTTCTGTCTCAACAAATCCTTCATGTTTTTAAAATCGTTGTCGGACATAATAGGATCGCGTCGCGACAGATATTCTGCCTTCAGTTCAGCATTATGTCGCAACACAAACTATCTTATTCCCACACCGAATTTTCATACGTTCCCATTCTCGTCGCGACCGTCTTCTCGTCAGTTACTCCAAATTTCAATTGTCAACAATCGATTATGGTGCTGTGACACAGAAATGTTGTTGCGACACTCCGCTTTGGTAATTGCTTGGAAGTCAGGAACACACCTAACTTTGTCGCGACCGACCGGCTGCAATTGTCGCTTTTTCTCTTCTTCATTGAAATCTCTCCTTTTTGAATTAATTCCTAAAAAACACAAAGTTTGTAAATTTTCCATAATTTGGCATTAAAACAACTCTAAAAATACTAAAAAAACACGTAAAATGGGATTGAAAATACACGAGTTTAAGACTCATCAATGTGGCAAGAACTCGTCTGGAAATTAACAAGCCATAGATTGGCAAATTTGAAGAACTTCAGGAGGCTTATATGAGCAAGGCATTTTTTCCTCCAAATTTCGACGCCCGAAAGAAGAGGAGAAATCATAGTCTTAAAGCGTGAGGCAGGATGAAAGCCCTACAACGCATGGGATTGCAGAGATCGTCAAAGATGCCCTATGCATGGGATGACTCACCAATTATGAAAATTTTTACCATTCCATGAATTGTTCCAAAGTAATTGATGCAAACTAAATGCGGCTTTCAAAAAAAGATGTGCGTAGGAGGCAAGGCAAGCTGGATTGAAGACCTTGCAAATGCAACCAAAGTCCATCCGAAGCCCGTGAAGCAAAGAAAGAACCAAAGGGGAGCTGGTGTGGTCAGAGCTTAATCTGAATGACTTATCAAGCAAAGTCGGGATGCGCTGAATGAACAAGAGCAGGAAAAACAATGAGAAAGAATGAAGACTCGCAATTAAGGTGATGTGAGGATGAAGTAGAGAGAAGAAAGAGTGCTGAAGAGGGATCAAACCATGAGGGTCCCTACCGAGCTGGAAGAGCAAGACAATACCTCAATGCCAATGTGAGCCACACTTTCAAGCCCAAACCTGTCCCGGCTTCACTCACTACACACCAATACTCAGGAACCATGAGAACTTCTCATATGGAGGAGGAGCAAAGCAAGGTCAAAGACTGAAAGAATTTTTCGCCATTATTCTTCAATAAAGAACAATGCCAGGCTACTGGACAAAAGCGTAAAATCAAAAGGGCAGGAGATCTAATTCCTTTAAGGACCAGATGATTTTTTTCATGGGAGAAAATAAGAGGCTAATGAACATACATGAGCAGAAGTTTTCGAGCTAGCAACATTCTAACCAAACACAACTGTGTTTCAGGCCAATACCAATGCCTCTTTGAAGAATCTAGAGACTCAGGTAGGGCAGTTGGCCCTGGCCATGCAGAA
Source organism: Tetrastigma voinierianum (assembly GCA_016808115.1). Taxonomy (NCBI): domain Eukaryota; kingdom Viridiplantae; phylum Streptophyta; class Magnoliopsida; order Vitales; family Vitaceae; genus Tetrastigma; species Tetrastigma voinierianum. The sequence goes on along the minus strand of JAEQBH010004433.1, from coordinate 13,570 downwards.
TCAGCCCAAGGATGCATTCCCAAGTGACACAAGGAAGAATCCGAAGGATTAAATGAATGTGATTCAAAAGAGGAGTGAATTGGAGGAAATTTAAATGAAGTTGTGATCCAGATTTTGAAGAGGGAAAAGAGTTTTGCTGAAATGAAAACATTCTACAAGAAATGTCTAGCTAAACATTATTAAATCAAGTAAACTTGTAAAGGAAATTCCGCTGCACTTTAAAATTTTGTAGCTAGATTTATTTTTTTAAAATTTTCAAGGTGTTCGATGTTCTGCTTTGAATTTTGTTAGAATTTTTATTTTTTTTAGTTTTTGCTAATTTTTCATAACAATGAAGCTATATTAAAGATGAATTTTATTAGGAAGCACACTTTCTCAAACTGAAATATGCCAAAAAAAAAGCTAAGGGGAGTATTTTGATTCGTGCAAGCACAAGATAGAGATCCGAAATCAACAAAATTTGTATCCTAAATTCCTCCTACCACCGTAGCATTACTACTGCAGTATAGTGGTTCTAGGGTCGAACTCAGGGATGGGTTTTCTTTGTACAAAATGATTTACAGTGATATTAAAACCGGTGAATTTCAGTTTGGATTTTCAGGTTTGGTAAAAATAGTGAGAAAATAATGGTCAGAACCGAAATAAAAGTGAAATAAAAATCTGAAGATATCTCCAGTCTCGCCACCGGGTTTAGGGTTCTAAGAAAATCAACATGTTCTGCCTTTTTCTTTCGTGTCATACGACATATATCACTCGAACCTGATCTTCATTTCCAGCATTGAAAACTTAAACCCTAAACTACTCCCTCTTAACATAGCATTTGACAAGTATAATGTCCCCGACAAATGCAAACACATCTCATAAAACCACCCCACAAGAACTAATAGGAGACAACTAACCTGGATGGTTAATGGATCTAAAGATACATCCATCAGAATCCAAAAGCTTGCCAAATACACGTTAGCGAGGGTAGGTCTAGAAGATTTTAACCCATGTGAGATGCAGGACTTAAATACCCATAAATGCGCGCATGAAAACAAGAAAACATGTGGCTTACCTCAAAACCTTTCACCTAAAGGGTCCTCCTCTTCAAGGATGATAGGTTTAGCTAAGCATGCCTTGATTTGTCATCATCATGCGTGTCTTACTACAGAAATTCAGAAGGAAGAAAATGGGGAGAAAAGAGAAAACTAGAGCTTCCCGAGAAGCTTCCCAAAGCCAATATTTACAATAAAAATGAAAAGTGTCTTTCAAAGTCTTGGTTGGGTTGATTTATACCCAACCTCATTACAAATTGCTAAAAAAAACTACAAAACCAACACTATTACAAGGAGAATTTGGGAAGAAATACAAAAAGGAGAACAAAAAGGGCAAACGGACACAGGAAAGAGGCAGCAGATGAACAAGGTTAAGAAATGTGAATAGTGTCATAGATGAATAGTGCCGCAGAAACTAAATTTCGCAGTGCTTCAATTTCTTCACTCGCCTTCTTTTCTTTTTGGGATCCATCCGCAACGATGAGTGCAACTCAAGCCCTTCAGGTTTGAATTGAATCGAGGTTTTGGCTCGACATCTTGCAAAACTACAACCACCACGATTACAGCCTAAAAAGTGCTATTTAACTTATTTATTATGTCGAGTGCTTTTTGTATACCAATCATTCAAATTTTCAACCCGATTTACACATTAAGGTCCCTACTATTCTATCGACGCATTTTGTGGCAAAATTCTCAGAAGCCTTGCGAGCTAATCATGCCAAACATTGCCGAAGGTCGATCCAAACATGAAGAATTCGAAATCAAACTCAACATCATAGATCGAGACCAAGAGGAAAGAAGAGCGTAGGTATCACAAAATTCGCTTATGATAGCTTAAAATCACTATGCATAAAGAAAATTTCTCGCTTCCTCTGCTTTTGCGGTTCAAACGATCCGCTTTGGTTTTTCCTTTCTACCCTTGTAGCCTTGTTTTGGTTTGTTTTTGTACTCTTGCTCTGCACACTATATAAGTTAGAGTCGAAGGTTTGTAAATACCACCAAGTCCGCATTAAATTTTTTGAGAAGCCAAATTTCTCCCATTCCCGCTTCTTTCTCCTGTTTTCATTTTCTTTCCTTTCTTTTCATTTTTTCACCGCCAAACACACCTCCGAGGATGACAACCTCGCAGGATACTACAAGGCCCTCCCCGCGAAAGTGTCGCTGTGGATAAAGATCCGAGGTCGCCTGAGGTTCCCCTGCTTCAGCATGCAGTATGCACTGGTAGCTTTGTGCTCTTCTAATCCCAGTTTAAATCCCCTAGATTCACCTCAATGACCTTTATTTGGTAATCTTGTGGTTCGTGGATGCTTATTACTAGATTCACCGAGATTCATTAGTTACCCTCTATTAATCATCAGAAGTGAGCCGTGGGAAAATTATGCCTTCATCACGCTGGACCATCGCCGCCGCAAACACCATCTTTCAAAAGGATAATTATTTCGTTAGGTTTTATAGCTAAATGAAGATCCTGGTCGGGATGATCTATATGTCATCCTCCCCACCCGAGGAAATAACCCGAGGACCTCTCGCAAGTGACTGTAGAACGCAGAATCCCCTGGCCCAATGCTCGCTGAAAGTTCTTTTATATTTTATTTCGCCTTATTTTCAGTTTGAAAATCATCAACTCCCCTGTTTTTACCCCAAACCTTAAAATCCAAACCAAATTCACCATTTTTGACTTCACTTAAATCATTTATACGAAGAAAACCCATCCTTGTGTTCGACCCTAGACCGCTATACTACAGTAGCTTTGCTACGGCAGTAGGAGGAACTAAGGATATAAATTTTATTGATTCCGGATCACCTTACTGTGGCACGAATCAGCCACAAAATGCGATAAGTAGAATAGTAGGGACCTTAATGTGCAAATCGGGTTAATTATAATGATTAGTACATAAAAAGCACTCAAAACCTATAATAAATAGGGTTCAAAATAGTGAATTTTGGGCACTAATCACACCCCAACCTGAAGAGACATCGTTGGGGTCCCTTAGCAATGAAAAAGAAAGAAAGAAAGAGAGAGTATATAAAACGATAACAAAATGATGTTCACAAAATGGTATTTAAAAAAGGTTGTGAATGAGTAATGCCTAACCCCGAGTAAGAATCATCAAAAACCCTGTCTAATAACTATTCGAGAGAATGAATGCCATACAAAATTGAGTATCAAAAGAGCCTCCATCTCGAATCAACCGTAAACTTTCACCAAAATCAAAGTGTTCGTTTCGACGCTCTCAACAATAAACTACCAATCCAGCATTTTGATTAGCTCCAAAAAGTGCAATTTCAACCCTATATTATATAGGTTTTGAGTACTTATGATTAATCATGTCATTTATACCAATTGAAGTTTTCTAGTCTTCTTAAGAACACTTATGCCATTTGGGAGGGTATTTTCGGGTTGTTTTCAGAGGTATTTCTCTCAGGCACTCTCGAGTTCAATCTCAATACAAAGGATGAATTATGAAGTTGAATTCAAGTCTCAAATGCATCAACCAATTTCTAATCAATGAGAAAATCAATGCAAAGTGAAGGAAATTGGATGCGCTTGAAGGCAGGATGAAAAGCATGAAGGATCAACAATGCAGAATTTTTCGCTGCTTGCAAAAATTCTCGCAGATTGCAAAATTCAAGAACCTTAGCGAAGCCTCGCACCTTAGTTTAAAACACCAATTTCCTCGCTGTGACCACCCCATTTTCGCGTAGGCACCATTTTAGCTTAAATACATACTCGCGATCACAATAATTCGCTTGTTAGAATAAATTTCGCTTTAGCTAGCTTAAATATTCGCTCTAGCGAAATTTCCCATTTTCCGCTATTATTACGGTGATTTGCCACTAGCGAAATTCTTCACTCTAGCTTAAATTTAATGCCTCACATGTTTTGTAATTAATGCCAACCGACTTCAAACTTGGTGTATTACTTAATCGTCTAACAACTTACCAAATTTGTAGGTTTTTTGGTATTTTCATACCTTGAGGAGGCCTATATAAGCCCCTCTTGTTTTGTAAAGTAAGTAACAAATTTTGGAGAACAATTATTGGAACAATTTGGGAGAGGATAATTTTGTAAGTTTTTATTTTTGTACATAAAGTCTTTTATTTTAGGTTTTGCTTTTATTTCTTTTCTCTCTCTTTCTCTTTCTTTTCTCCTTTTCTAGCTGCCAAACACCCTCGAGGATGACAACTCAAGAGATGCTTGGCTGCTTCTCCTTTTCTTGAAGAGGAAGGAAGCTAGCTCATGGTGGGCACATGTGATAAGGTCTTCATTACTTCGTGCTACGGTGTAGTGTATTTATGGCCTCATAGCTCAAACATGGCCGCATAACATTTGAATGTTGTTGATTCCAGCTCACTTCCATGCTTTAATCAAGTACATATTCGAGAGAAGTACCGTGATTCTGTGATGGTCTTTACTGAGCCTCCGAGATTCAATATTTACGTTGTGGTTCTTCAAATTAGGGTTAAATAACATTTAATTGCTATTATTTTGGCCAATACTTCCATGTTTTCAGATACAAGGTACAGTGAGAGATGCACTGTTGTTCTGGGGATGGTCTTGGATGTAGCCTCGAAATGATAATTTAATGTTGGGAGTTTTGGGTAAGGGGCCATAACCGCATGCTACCCTCAGACACTCGGGGTCAGAGTCAGCCATGGGTGAGGTCTGTTAAACAGGATCCTGCTATGCCATGAACTATAGGTTGCATGTCATAACGCGAGGATAAAACCCGAGGACACTTGCTCATTCTAACTTGCCAAGCTAGGTGACCCAAATCTTCAAAGTTAACTTTTTCACCTTTACTTTCGCTTACAATTTTAGCTTCTAAACCATTCTAACGCTTTTGAAACACAATTCCAAAGAGTCCAAATAGAAAGCCTCACCTTCATGCACCGATGTAAACCATTTTGGGGATGAAACTCCATCCCTGTGTTCCTCAATCTCTAGATTCACTATACTGCAAAGTAGTCACTTCAAGCAAAGTAGTAGGAACTTAGGTGTATATAAATTTTGTTTGATTTTAGCTCAGCCTCCATCGTGGGCACGAATAAATGGCGCCGTTGTCGTGATGGCGCCAAACTACAAATGGTAAGTTGAAGAGTACTTGAGATCCACATCACAAGTGAAGGTAACCTTTACCTCTTTGCGTAACTCGGCCAAGTGTGAACTCCGCTTTCTAAGAATTAGCAGAATCGCGACTGCTTCGCCTGATTCAGTTTCCGCTTTTTCATTCACTGGGCTTATTTGTTATTAGTTAATTTTAATCTTTTGGGTAAGTCAGCTTGTTGCCTGGTTGTCTCTCTATAATTGTGTAGCAACCATGTATGCAAATAAGGGGATAGAGACACATCAGGTAGATTGAAATAGATAAAGCACAATAACTCGACCCATTTAGTAGCAAGTAAAATTAACTGATACCATGGATCCCATAATTCCTGAGGAACAACAGAGTCAACCAGAACCCCCCATGATCCAAATGCTTATAGAACCATGAGGATCACATCCACCCTCCTAGAGTTAGCTGCCCCATCCTCGTATCATCTCCCCGTCAAGACGTAGCTAGCTGAGGCCATATTCGTACCCCTACTCCCCACATATCATGGTATGGAAAATGAAAATCCATACACCAATATTAGGATTTTAGAGGTCTGCACCACCTTCAAGGAAGGTGATTGACATGGATTTGTCTGGAAGCTTAAAGGCATTTCCATTAACTCTAAAGACAAGTACAAGATACGGCTCAACTCATCGAGGCCTAGAACCATTAGAATCAATGAAATGTGTCGAATTTTGAAAAGTTTTCGCAGCTCATAAGACCAATAATTTGAAAAGACAAATCTATACTTTTGCACAGATAGAAGAGAGGTTCTTGCCAATGTCGGGAAAGATTTATGGAAACCATCGTGCATGCCCACATCATAGGCTCATACATGGATGTTGGTGAACCACTTCTATGGTGGTATGTCTCCCGCCATGAGGCAACCTCTCGAAACCATGTGTGTGGGGGGAGACTTTTAAGCAAAACATCCTGATGAAGCCATGGATTTTAAATTACGTGGTCAAATCCTAAGGGTCGGGATGAGCCCAACCCTAGAGAATTGGATGTGATGAGACCACCCGCCAACCAAAGGTGGGATGTATGCACTCAGCTCCGAAGAATGAGACAAGAGCTAGGATTTCAACCTAGCTAGGAAGGTAGAGGAGCTTGAAGGCAAGCAAACTCCATGAGGTGCATGAAGGATCGAAAATCCTACACACCCAATCTTTTGCACCAATTTCCAACTCACACAGTCCAAGAATCCATGTCCTATGACCCCGTAGTTGAAGATTTGATGTCGAATGCAAACACTCGTAGACAATTCAAGCCGCCAGTCAATCCAATGTCTTCGTATGGCAATACTTACAATTCCACCGAGGAATCAATTTAACCTTGCTTGGAAACCCAACCCCTAACTCATACCCTGGGCCAAACCTCAGTTTGGTTCCCCTTCACAATCACAACAACCTCCATCCTCTTCTCCATTGGAACAAGTCATATTGAATTTGAGTAAGGTGGTGGGCAACTTTGTTGAGGAACAAAAAGTAATTAATGTGCAACTGGCACAAAGAATGATACTGGCAGTAAAAATACATTGAACAAAAGAATAGATGGCTCGAGAGCAATCCCAAAACTTAAAATTGACAACCTACAAAGATTCAATCACCAAGATCAACAAATTGCCAGATAAATAAGTAGAGAGGGAGGCTTTCCATCACAAACACTTCCAAATCCTAAGGGAATTCATGAGGTGGGGTCATCCAACAATCTCTGAATGGATGTAGTTAAGGCTATAACACCTCGAGGATGGAAAGAGGCTTGACGCCCATGCCAAAACCCGTCGAAGATCACTTATGTGAAGGAGAAGAATTGCACCTGAGTATTCCTAGAAGAGGATTCTAAATGAAATAATCGTGATACCACCTCCTTTTCCACAAGCACGAGAGGAAAGAAAAAGGCAAACCCAACAAGCCGGCATTTTAGATGTCGTCTTAAGGCAAGCAGTTATTAACATACCTTTACTGGACCTAATCAAACAAGTCCCTGCTTATGCAAAATTTTCAAAGATCTACAGACAATCAAGAAGCGGATTAGGCATCGAGAAGAAAGCATTTCTCACCGAAATATCTGCCATAATCCAAAGCAAGTATCCTCGTCAAATACAAAAGATCCTCGATCTCCCACAATTTCACTACAATACAGGACAGAGAGTTCCATTATTTAATCTAGGAGCCAGCTGGAACCTAATGCTGCCCATCCAGTATACAAGCAAGTAGGCTTCTAGGTGAACTCTGAACCCAGCTCAACATCACACTCACTATCATGGATCGCGAAGATCCCAAAGGGGATAGCTGAGGAATGTCCTTGTAAAATAGGACAAATTCCTATTTCACCCAGATTTTTGTAGGGTACTAGCATAGACTGAACCAATTTAAAACCCAATCATGTATCAATCATCTTAGAAGACCATCGTCACAAAATTAATGCAATAATAAATTGCCTGAATGGAGTCATGCAGCTTACCTTGGTAACATGACGTTGGAGTTGAACATCTTTCATATGAACAACAAGCAAAATTTGTTAGAAACTGAAAATCAAATTTCTGATGAAAGTGTTTCAATCGTCAAGCAAAGTGTGAAAACAAAGTGGTCAGAAATGCTGAGGATCAGCCAAGAAATGAAGAAAATTATCTGCCATCAACACCCACTCCGCAAACCACAATTGCTCTAATCAACATCAGCCGTCACCGAGGAGCAGATCAACACCGGGGCACCCAAAACCATGGAATTAGCCTGCAACTCGCAGGGGCTGAGAAGATCATCCTCTCACCCTCCTTGAGTACTTTGGTATATTGAACTGGTTTCGTGTTCTCAAACCAAATCATAGCTCAACAATTTTTGCTTTTTATGTTAAATTAGTCAATTTCCATTTTTAGCTATTTTTAGTATGTTTCCTAATTTGAAGAAATCTTCCATTTTAGCAAGTAAGTCGTAATTATTTTATATTATCTTATATTAAATTATTAGATATATTCTATTCAATTTTAATTTTAATTTTTACTTTCTTAGTAATATATTAATTTTCATTTTAATCCCGAAAATTGACTACAGCTGTCATTGTGTAGGAGCCAAATCTCGCTAAAAGGTCAGCAAAATCGTTGAAGACCTTCCTACTGTCAGTTGTGATTTATATAAACCCGGGAGGGGTTGGTTTAGAATGCCACTCACATTCTCCCCTCCCAGCCAGGCCCCTCGAGCTCCCAAATAAGCCCCTAAGTCCCAAGCCCCGCGCCACCGACTGCCACCGCCGTCGCCGTCCCGAGCCGCCGACCATCGGCTGCTAGGACCCGCAGTGCCTGCACCCCAGCTCGTAGCGCTTCTCTGAGCCCCAACCTAATGCAATACTGGGACTGAGTCTTCACAGCCTCCACACTCGAGCCATCGCTGCCGCTCAAATTTCTGCTCAGAAGCAGTGCCCTGCCCTAGCATCTGATCATTTATCGAACCTTGATTTGCCGTGGCTCAGGCCCTTCGGGCCACAAATGAGCCCCGTCTGGCCACGCTTCAGTGGTGGTTCAAGAGCCTTAGAGAGATCCCAACAAGACCACAAAGGCAAACAGCTTGTATTTACTGTGAGTCAGCCTCTGAGTTTTATTCATTTCAAAAGATGGTCAGTACTCATGGTGTCCCTCTTCACCACCCGTGAGATCTCCAAGACACCCGAGAGAGGCTCAAATTTCTCAGCCCCAGATCCCGGTCCCATTCTCCACCACTGCATCCTGCAGGCCGTATCCGAGGAGGCCCCTGGATTCCGACGCATCGGAGCCACCATGGGACCCCGGCCCCACCGGCCAGGTCACCTGAGAGAGCCCTGAGGCCCAGTTCCTCCAAGCGAGCCGCACACGGCCCAGTGAGTCATCATCTTCCTGGGCCCCCCACACTACCGCATCGCCGCCCAGGCGACTTCATCACCACGCTTGTCTCCCCGCCCCATGATCTCAGGCCACTTTTCAGAGTGGGAACCCCATTCCGGGAATGTGCGACCCACCAAGCAGAGTTTCCCATCAGAGTCATATTATTACGACGTCCCCGGAGTCGAGAGTCGACCCTAGATACGGAGTCTATGAGGTTGATCGAGGAGTATTCACTCCTACCTTTCATGACTCCCCTAAGCAAAGATATTATTATCCGAGTGGTGTTGCGCCCATCACCCATGACATCCAAGGCAGGGGAGTGAGATAGTCCACACGTAGCTTCAGCCTTCAGTGATTCGATGACTCAGCCTTGTACTCGAGCATCCGAATATTTCAAGAAATTGGGCCTCGCTGTGACACCGCCGCCAAAGAATTCAGAGGGAGAGCAGAGATCAGCCCACCTCGCCTCATCACAGATGGTCCCCGAAAGACCGGCCGAGACACCACCGCTGGTCCTCAAAGATTTTGCAGAGGCAGCTACCGCCCCGATGCCGAGCAGACCACCTATTACGTACGAGTTTATTCCTCTCTGCAAGACGTGCAGGAGGGGAGGCCATCCCGAGGCGCTTTACCTATCCTGGGGAGAGATTTCGTTCAGCCCCTCCGAGTTTCGGTGATGGCCTCTCCTGCCAGGCCGAGGGGAGTATTGGTCCATCTGAAGGACCCGTCACGAGCGTAGAGTCTTCCATTACTTATGTCACAAGGACTTATGTTACTGCCTCTTCGAAAGATCTAGGATTCCTAGAGAGCCCGTGCCGAGATGGTCCGATGCCCATCGGGTCAGTCGGCAGCTGGTGATGACTATGCCCGTCCTTTCCACATACGACCATGTGACCACAGTGCGGAGGTACCGGTCGAGGTCGAGGACCACTCAATACGACGATATGCCCGCTCCCTCGAGCCCGAGGCACAGAGGACTCCATTCCCATCGCTCACCTCCATCTCCTCCACGCACTACATCTCCAAGAAATGCAGCCTCCGATACTCCCGTCCATCCTATTCCGAAGACACCGATTCACGGAGTACAAATATCACCGAGAGATAGCCGGGTGTGATGGATGCTATCTCGTCACTAGCTACATTGTGCAACCCCAGATCGTAGGTCAAGCCCAAAGGCATTCCATGCCGACACGTATTATGACCCACTTAGGCCTTCCCTCGTGACATCCCCGATCGTAGAGAGGAGCCTTACAACCGCCAAAGATCGCATCATCGATGTGTGTTACCGCAAAGCAGCTAGTTACTGTGATCTACCACCACCACAAAGAATGAGGTGGTTAGGTTTCTTTACATTTTTGTATACGTACTGTGCCTTTATCAACTCCGCGCCAATTTTGTTTAGGATTTATGTATTAGCCATGTAAGAGTGATACTTTTCAGGTTTAGCCAGATTCATGTATTGCCATTTTGGCTATATCAAAAGCTATTCGGCTATATACATACACTTTGCATATCATGTTTTGTGTCTTTTCCTCGTAATGGTTTTTCTTTTCAATCGCACAAATTGAATCAAGCTTCAACTCCATTACTGAATTGTTAAATCGACAATTGAATTGTGGTCAAATTGAAAATTGAATTGCTTCAATCGGACAATCGAATTGCTATGTCGATGATTGAATCATCATTTTGTCACTTCTATGCTAGAACAAATTCCATGCTTGAATTAAATTGTCATCACACCAAAGATCCTCAACTTGAAATTTCCTTTATGCTAATTCACACACTGCACTCCAGATTGCTTCAATAGTGGTGAATTTGTATAATTTTTCACTTTGCAGTTTTAGGTATGTTGGCAACTTAGGATACAGTTACCTACGCTTGAAGACCAATGTAATCTTCCCAAAAGGAAAAGAAAAAGCGTAAAGAAAAGAAAAAGAAAGAAGAAAGTTAAAATAAAGTCATGAAATTGGCTTTGAAACCCAGCATCAGCCCGAGGTGTGCATAAAGCCTTGAAACCCGATGCCCTAAGCCTAATTGGTCAGGAGTCATCGATTTTCGTGTTCAAGCAGTACGGGTGGATAGGTAGAGTTTAGCGAATTGTAGGTGCTGATTTTCGAAGTCATTCGAAACCGGTGAAGCCTATGTAGTTAGTGGTCATTGATCCTTGGGCTTCGATGCCCTAAACTCGAAAGTGGTCAGAGTCATCGGGACCCTGCACCTGACTCTCGTGAACTCAATTTCATCGTGATCCTACATTATAATTGAAAAGAAAGAAGTGCAATCTAGCCCTATCTAGGTCAGTTTCAACAACTTAAGGCTGCATGTCGCGTTAGTCAGCTGGGACAAATTTGCATTTTATCATTTAATTGCAACATAAAAGATCCATTAATTTAGGTGGAAAGTCATTGTTGAGAATCATGAACCAATTCAATCTGGAAATCGTTTCAGATGGATTCTGGTTCTTTCATGTTTGCCAAATTTGATATCAATTGTTCGGGCTTTAAGGCAGTCGGTTTGTTGCCGCACATCAACCTTTCTTGAAAATCACAACATGCATCTCCTTTCTGTTTTGCATTGCTAAGGGACTAGCAACGTTTTGGTCGGGTGTGGGACAGAGCACAAAAGTGCAATTTTGAACCCTATATTATATAGGTTCTTAGAAAGTACTTTTTGCGCATTAATCATGTCATTTATACCAATTGAAGTTTTCTAGTCTTCTTAGTAACACTTATGCCATTTAGAGGGTATTTTTGGTTGTTTTGTAGGTATTTGTTCACTCTTGAGTTCAATCTCAATACAAAGGACAATCATGAAGTTGGAGGCTCAAGTCTCCCATCAACCAGCCCTAGAATCAATGAGAAAATCAATGCAGCGAAGGAAATCAGATGCGCTTGAAGGCGTGATGAAAAGCAAGCAGCGATCAACAACGTGAATTCGCTTAAGTTGTAGGCTCGCTTAAGATTGCGAAAAATCTTCTATGAAACCTTACGAACAGCAACCTTAGCGAAAAAAACAACCACAAAATTTCGCTAGATTCAATTTACTTTCGCTAGGCACCATTTTTAGCTTAAAAATACATGATTTATTCATTTCACAATACTCGCTGAGCATAAATTTCTAGCTGCTTAAATTGTTCTCGCTTTAGCTTAAAATTTCCCATTTCGCACATGGTGATTTCGCTAGGCTAGCGAAATTCTTCCCTAAATGAAATTTAATGCCTCACACAATGGTAATTAATACAACCGAGGCTTCAAACTTGGTGTATTACTTAATTGTCCAATAACTTAGCCAAATTTGTAGGTTTTTTGGTATTTTCATACCTTGAGGAGGCCTATATAAGCCCCTCTTGTTTTGTAAAGTAACGAATTTTGGAGAACAATTATTGGAACAATTTGGGAGAGGATAATTTTTGTAATATTTTGTACTATAAAGTCTTTATTTTAGGTTTTGCTTTTATTTCTTTTTCTTCTCTCTTTCTTTCTTCCCTTTTCTAATGCTTTCAAACACCCTCGAGGATGACAACTCATGAGATGCTTGGCTAAAGCTTTCTTTGAAGATAAGGAAGTTTAGCTTCGTGGTGGGCATGTTTGATGTTGTCCTTGGTACCAAAGCTACATGTAGTGTATTTATGGCCCTTATATTCTCTTTAAAACATATCGCATAACATCTAATGCCATTGATTTACTACTACTCCATGCTTTTGTAGATCATACATTCAAAGTGAGAGAAGTAATCGTGATTCTTGGGATGGTCTCACGAGCCTCCGAGATACACATTTACATGTTGGGTTCTTCAATTAGTGGTTAAATAACATTTAATTGCTATTATTTTCGCTGGGCCAATACTCCATTAGCTTTGTGATACAAAGGCAATGCTTGTAGATGCACTGCTGCCTTAGATTTGGTCCCATTTGTTCTCTCGAAATGATACAATTTATCGTTGTGGTTTTAAAAGGGCTTTGCAATCGCATGCTGGGTTCGGGGACACTCAACAGAGTCAGTTTCCACGGGTGAGGTTTGCTGGTTAATATACATCCTATATATGCATGGAACTATAGGTCGTATGTCATAACGCGAGGATAAAAACCCGAGGACACTTGTTCGCCTAACTTGCCAAGTCATGACTCCAAATCTTCAAAGTTAATCTTTTCCACCTTTACTTTCGCTTACACTCCTCGCCCAACCATTCCCACCGCTTTTGAAACACACCCAAAGAGTCCAAATAGAAAGCCTTACCTTCATGCAATCGACGCGAAAATCCATTTGGGGATGAAACTCATCTCGTGTTTCGACCCTAGACCACACTATATCGCAAGAGCTTGACTACCGCACTAAGAGCAGGAACTTTTAAAAAGTATATAAATTTTGTTGATTTTAGTCTGCACCATCGTACACAATCAAGACTCTCCCCTAACTGCTATTGCCACAACCTAGCACGCTAACCAACCTAAATGTATCAGACCCAATTTCTTCCATAACTCTTTGTAAGTTGTAGGGCAATGCTGGAGGAGACCGACCTCATCAAAGTCCAGTAACGGATCACCTGATGAACCCATCCAATTAAGGCTTAAGGCACCAAGT